>PVKW010006803.1:20764-75543 GCA_004027895.1 Orientallactaga bullata | reverse complement strand
AGCTATCTCTCTAGCCCCCCCCCCATGTATTTTGATCATAATTTCCTCCCACTCTTTCTTTTCTCCCTTCCAATCCTAATTCTATGTAACCCTTCTTTTCCAGTTATTGTCTCTCTCCCCCCTATATATAAACAACAGCTCTATTGTTTTTATTTATTTGTTTGTTATTAGAGACAGAAAGGGAAAGAGAGAGGGAGAGTGAGAATGGGCGCACCGGGGCCTCTAGCCACTGCAAACGAACTCCAGACATGTGCGCCCCCTTGTGCATCTGGCTTACATGGGGCATGGAGAATAAAACCGGGGTCCTTAGGCTTTGCAGGCATGTGCCTTAACTGCTAAGCCATCTCTCCAGCCCTCTCTGTATATGTATTTTAAGGTAATGTCTTGCTCTGGTCCAGGCTGACCTGAAATTCACTGTGTAGTCTCAGGCCGGCCTTAAACTCACAGGGATCCTCCTACCTCCTTTTCCTGAGTGCTGGGACTAAAGGTATGTGCCATCACGCCTGGCAGTCCTCTTGTATTTCTTTGTCTTCGTTATCCTCTGTCTGTCTGTCTTCTATTTCATCTCCCTCCCGTCTTTTTTCTTCTTTTTTTGGCCTTCCTCCATCTGTGTCAAAATGTTCATGGCCCCCATATTGTCCTGGTCACAATAGTTGCTGTGAGGTCATGAATGCAACAGCCACTTCATGTCCTGAAAACAGTGTTTTATAGTATTCCTACCCATCCTTAGGCTCTTCCATTTTTTTCTGCCACCTCTTCTGCAGTGTTCCCTCAGCCTTGGAGAGTGTGAGAGAGATGCAGAGACTTAAAGAAAAAATACTTCTTAGAGGGGCTGGGGGAGAAAGAAAGGCAGATAGAGAATGGGGATGCTAGGGCCTCTAGCCACTTCAGACCCATGTACCACATTGTGCATCTGGCTTTACATGGGTACAGGGGAATTGAACCTGGGTCCTTGTAGGCAAGTGCCTTAACCACTGAGCCATCTCTCTAGCCTCAGATGTAGAAGTTTTAAAAGTTTTTTTTTTTTTTTTTTTTTTTGTGGTTTTTTCAAGGTAGGTCTTGCTCTAGCTCAGGCTGATCTGGAATTCACTATGTAGTCTCAGGGTGGCCTTGAACTCATGGCAATCCTCTTACCTCTGCCTCCCAAGTGCTGGGATTAAAGACATGTGCCACCATGCCTGTAGCGTAAAAAACCTTTTTTAAATTTACAACTTCCGTAAATATAAACAACAAGC
This sequence comes from Orientallactaga bullata, assembly GCA_004027895.1. Classification (NCBI taxonomy): domain Eukaryota; kingdom Metazoa; phylum Chordata; class Mammalia; order Rodentia; family Dipodidae; genus Orientallactaga; species Orientallactaga bullata. The sequence goes on along the minus strand of PVKW010006803.1, from coordinate 74,308 downwards.
CATGATCATCATCCCCTCTCACCACCCTCTCTTCTCCTTCCATGTCCATCCTCCATTAAATCCTTTCTTTCCAACTATAGTGTTTCTTCTGTTTTTATGTCATCACTCAAACTTTTTATTTATTTATTTTTAATTTTATTTTAGAGAGTGAGAGAGAGACGGGGTGGGGGAGAGAAAGAGTTGTCATGCCAGGGCCTTAGCCATTGCAATCAAACTCCATACACACCACCTAGTGGGCATGTGTGGCCTTGTACTTGCCTCACCTTTATGCATCTCGCTTATTTATGTGGGATCTGGAGAGTCGAACATAGTTCCTTAGACTTCACAGGCAATGGAGAGATGGCTTAGCTGTCAAGGCACTTGCCTGCGAAGCCTAAGAACTCATGGTCAAATCTCAGGGTTCACATAGCCAGATGCACAGTGCTGCAAGCATGCAGTGTCACACAAGCGCCACAAGGGGGCACACACATCTGGTGTTCATTTACACCTGGCTGAAGGTTCTGGTGTGCCCATTCTCTCTGCTACCTTCTCTCTCAAAAATAAAAAATATAAATACAAAACTTAAAAATACTTACAATGAGTAAGTTTCTACTTTGGTCAGTTGTTTGCTTGATGCATCATTTAGTTACTTATTAGTTCTGAAGCATTAATTCTGTTGCTTTGAAGCTCTCTTGGTTGCAGAGAAATGGGAAACTTTGACTTTGTTCTAATTTAACTCATTAGCTAGCAAGTTCCAAATTTCTTCATGTGGTATTGTCTTGATTTTTAGCATCTTTTCATTGCTATTACCTACTTCTTATAGAAAGGGTATGTTGAAGTAGGACTGGGGAGTTGTTACGGAAATATGTTAGAAAAAAAGTGACTATTAATTGCTGTCTCAGCCAGAAATGATGGTAAGAAGATATTAGTGGTTTTCAAATTCTAGACTACAGTCCATAGGGAGAAATGTTTAATTTACATTGTATATAGTATTCATCATTCATGTATACACTTTTTTTTTTTTTTGGTTTTGCAAGGTAGGGTCTCACTCTGGTCCAGGCTGACCTGGAATTAACTATGTAGTCTCAGGGTGGCCTCGAACTCTCGGCGATCCTCCTACCTCTGCCTCCCGAGTGCTGGGATTAAAGGTGTGCGCCACCACGCCCGGCCATGTATACACTTATATATAACAAACATGTTCCAAGAAACAGTACTTTCTATATGTACTTGTAGTCTTGTGTTTTCATTTCATGTATTTCATTTGAAGTAATTGTTGCTTACAGAATACTAAATTGCAATTTGTAGTATAAAAGTGCTGCTTTTTTGTTTTTAGTTACTAAAAAGTTTATTCTTTATTATTAGTAAATAATAGGCTGTAAAATGTAGTGTCATTCATGTTAAATTATATGTATATAAATAAGCATTTGCTAAATATAAATTCATGAAATATTTGATTAGTATTATGTTATAATATATAAGCATTTTTGCTAAAACAAACTATGTTTTTCTTTTTCTTTTTTCCTTTTTTTTGGGGGGGGGGTTCAAGGTTAGGGTTTCATTCTAGTTCAGGCTGACCTGGAATTCACTTTGTAATCTCAGGGTAGCCTTGAACTCATGGTGATCCTCCTGCTTCTGCCTCCCAAGTGCTGGGATTAAAGGCGTATACTACCATGCCTGGCTTGTTTTTCTTTTAAATTGATATTTTTTGTGGTGCTGGGTATTGAATCCAGGACTTTATGCATGTTAGGCCAGTACTGTACCCATCTACATCTTCAGCTCTTGACACTTATTTTTAATATTTATATATCTCTTCCCTTTAGTAAAATGTTTAAGTGCCAATAGAAATTATAGTAATATGTTATTTTAAAATCAAACCAGTGTGTAGAGTGCTCTCTGGTTCTTTCTTGTGTTAACGTTTTATTTATTTATTTATTTTCATTTATTTTCATTTATTTGAGAGCAACAGAGAAAGAGGCAGAGAGAGAGAATGGGTGCACCAGTGCCTCTAGCCACTGCAGATGAACTCCAGATGCATGTACCACCTTGTGCATCTGGCTTACGTGGGTACTGGGGAATTGAGCCTCGAACCGTGAACCTTAGGCTTCACAGGCAAGCGCTTAACCGCTAAGCCATCTCTGCAGCCCAATGTTTTATTTTTTGAGGCAGGGTCTCACAGTGGCCCAGGTTGACTTAAAACTCACTCTGTAGCCCAGCCTGGGCTTGAACTAATGGAATCCTACCTAAGTCTTCCAAGTGCTTGGATTAAAAGTGTGAGCTACCACACCCAGCTTTTGGTACTATCCTAATCATTATATTAGGCTTACTCTTTTTAAAAAATATTTTTATTTATTTATTTGAGAGAGAAGGAGAAAGAATGGATGTGCCAGGGCTTCTTGTTACTGCAAATGAACTTCATATGCATGCATTACTTTGTGCATCTGGCTTTATATGGGTACCAGGGTTTTGAACCCAGGCCTCCAGGCTTTTCAAGCAATCACCTTTAACTGCTGAGCCATCTCCACAGCCCAGGCTTACTCATAATGAAGAGAACACAGCATGATGCAAACTTTTTCTGTAAAGAAGCTAGCAAATAAATATTTAAAACTTTGCAGGTCATAAGTTTGTTATAGTGACTATTAAGAAATAGCTATATACAAGTAGGCAGGTGAACTGTTTGTTCAAGTTAAAATCATAGAAACTGATATTTGAATTTTGTATACTTTTCATTCCATGACATTTTTATTTATTTTAATTTTTTTTGTTTATTTTATTTATTTCTTTGAGAGTGACAGAGAGAGAAAGAGGCAGATATAGAGAGAGAATGGGTGCGCCAGGGCCTCCAGCCACTGCAAACAAACTCCAGATGCATGCGCCCCCTTGTGCATCTGGCTTACGTGGGTCCTGGGGAATTGAGCCTTGAACCAGGGTCCTTAGGCTTCACAGGCAAGCGCTTAATCACTAAGCCATTTCTCCAGGCCTGACATTTTTATTTTTCAGCTATAAAAAACGTAAATACTCTTAGCTTGTAGTTGTACAAATCATGTGGTGTGCCATGCTTTGGTATCCCATGCATTAGCTTAGAAATGAAGAAAGTAATTTAGAAAGAATAAAATTTACAAAATGAATATGAAATAATGTTAAATTTCTAGACATATATGTTTTTAAATTACTTTCTGTATATTAGAGCTATACCTTTTTTTATATTAATGTTTTACAGACTGTTGATATTCATAAAGAGAAAGTTGCAAGAAGAGAAATTGGTATTTTGACTACTAATAAAAACACTTCAAGAACACACAAGATTATTGCTCCAGCCAACCTTGAACGACCAGTTCGTTATATTAGAAAACCTATTGACTACACAATTTTAGATGACATTGGACATGGAGTAAAGGTAGGTGTAACTTTTTTTTTTTTTAAAGTAGTAATCCACAATGGAACTAACTAGAAATTTAAATCCTGTTCTTTTTTAGGGACCAATTACTGGTTCAGTTATGGTTGTGAAGATTGTTTACTACTGTAACTACTTTGTCATTCTTTTTTTTTTTTTTTTTTTTAATAGTGCTGTGTTCTCAAATTTTGAACAGTCATCTTTGGGCAAATTATATTTGCTTAACCAATTATGATAATACCTCATACAGATTAAACAAAGTGTGGTATAATCTTTCTAATGTCTTAGTGATTTAGTATTACCAGTTGAATATTGAAACATTTATCCCAAAAATTTATCAGCAGACTTTTGGCATTAGTTTTCATAAATGGCATGTTACTAAACTTGTACTTTATAATTTTTAGAACAATTTTATTTAAGCATTTTTGGTGAGATAAAAGTAAGATGTAGTGTAGATAAAAGATGCAAATTAATATTTCTACTGATTTTGGGTATGTAACATTGTATATTTTGCCTATCTTTTTTTTTTTTTTTTTTTAAAGGTAGGGTCTCGCTGTAGCCCAGGCTGACCTTGAACTCATTATGTACTCTTAAGATGGACTTGAACCTCACGGTGATCCTCCCACCTCTGCCTCCCGAATGCTGGTATTAAAGGTGTGTGCCACCATGCCTGGCTTACCTATCTTTTTTCTTTTTTAAAATTATTATTTATTTGCAAGCAGTGGGAGATAGAAGAGAGACAGAGAATAGGTGTGCCAGGGACTCCAACTGATGCAAATGAACTCCAGACACATGTGCCTCCTTATGCACCTGGGTTTACATGGGTACTGAGGAATTAAACCTGGGTTAAGGCAAGTGCCTGCACCACTACTGAGCCATTTCTCCATTTTATTTTTTTAAAAATATAAATACTAATTTATTTGCAAATGGTTGGGGAGAGAGAAGGTGAATGAGTGCTGTGCCAGGGCTTGTCACTAAAATGAACTCTGGGTGCATGCACCTCTGTGCATTTGGCTTTATGTGGGTACTGGCGAATTGAACCTGGTACATAAGGTTTACAAGCAAGCGCCTTTAATCTCTGAGCCATCTCCCTAGCCTTGCCTAACTTTTAAAAAAAATATCTTACTTACTTACTTACTTATTTATTTATTTATTTATTTATTTATTTATTTATTTATTTATGAGAAAAAGGCAGAGAGAGGGGGTAGAGAGAGAGGCAGGGAGAGAAGGAGAGGATGGGCACTCCAGGGCCTCCAGTCACTGCAAACGAACGCCAGATGCCTGCACCCCCTTGTGCATTTGACTTATGTGGGTCCTGGAGAATCGAACTTGGATCCTTTGGCTTTGCAGGCAAACAACTTAACCGCTAAGCCATATCTCCAGCCTCCTAAGTTTTAAAATATATGAGAGTGCCTAGTATGTACGATAAGTGTCATAATCCAAACCTTGGAAGACCTGGGTATGTGGTTCAGTGGTAGAGGATGTGCTTTGCATGCAAAATCATCAGCCTCCAGTCTAGTACTTCAAAACCATAGCAATTGAAGAACACCCACCAATCACAGCCGAACATGTCCATTTCATTTAAATTGATGTTTTCACTTAAGACAACATGGCAACATGATCATGTCATCTACAAATATGTTGAGCAACATTCATAGCAATCCTGGGATAAGGGTGGTTCACTGGCTACAGGTTTGACATGCTTGATAAAGCCTTAGCTAAGTGTTAGGTTATTGAAAATTTAACACCTCAACAGTGATAGGAAAGATAATGACTTGCTAAGTATGACTTGAATAAATAAAAAAAAAATGTCTATAGGGAAGCTGTACATGAAGTTGATATTTTCCTAATGCAAAAATGTTTAAATAAAATATACTACACTTTTGGGCAGAAGTCAGTTAAATCTTAAATTTATTGTAAAGTTATTTTAAAAGAAAAAATGTAGTATTTATTTTGTGAAAAAAGTCTTTGTCTTCCTTGGTGTTTTGAACAAGTATAATGATCTGGAATTTGATACTTAATTTTATAATTGATTCTAACACATACATAGATTACTGATTTGAGCTTATTGAAATAGGATGTGTCACTTGATGGTTAAAAACTGGAATTGAACTTGAGGAAAATTTAAGGCTAACAACTGCTAATAGAGTATTTTAGGGTGCTACAGAATCTAATGCCAAAAGATACTTGGATTTAAAAAAAAAATCACATTTGTGCTTGCCTATTTATATAATAAAGTGATCCCCTCCTGCTTAATCGTTAAAGTAAAATGGTTTCCTTTTAGAACTTTATAATTTTTTTTATTGTTTGTGTTTTTGTGTTTAAAGGTCAGTACTTTAAACAAATTTTTAATGAATTCAAATTTTTTAAACAAAACAGTGTCATATAATTTCATCAAAGAAACTCTCTGTTCATGACACATGCTGCTTTAACCACTCTCTCTGTGATCTACTGAAACATTATTTTGTTAATGCTGATTGCTTAACTTGTTTTTTCTTTTTTCCTTTGTCTTCACATCTTGAAGTTCCAACTAACCTTTCAATGCTTTTCTTCCTTACCTCTTTTATTTGCTCCATTTATGCATTAAGTGGTTGCTTAGATTTAAGGTAAGAGATTCCAGGGCTGGATTTCCATTCTTTGTTTTTATGTAGAATATTACATACGGGGAGTAAAGAGATATTTGGCACTTGGCCTTTTAAAACCAATAGATTATCCCTGTTTATTTTTGCTAAGAAACTTTATGGTGTGTCTTCATGTTCTGTGAGTGTAGATATTTCTGTCTGTTTTGTTTACTGCTCTGTTCTTTGTGCCTAGAACAGTACCTGACACACATTAGGTACTTGGTAAATACTTGTAGAATGGATGATCATTTTGCAATGTTACTGTATTTTATGGTACTGAAATATACATTGTGTTATAAAATGTTGTGAAATAAAGCTAGTTAGATTTTTGTAAATGTAGAAATTTTGTTATTAATTGGAGGGCCAACTAATGTGCTTTATTTAACCCTCCCCCTGTGTAATAGCCTTTTATTCTATAAATGGTATACTTTATTATATACTTTATTGACTATATATATTACTATATATTACTATATTTTGATTCAATATAAAGAAATCACAAAGCCAAAAATACTGTGTGTTTTTTTAAGTTGCAGTATCATGTATTCTTTACAAAAAAGAATTGGTCCTTTTTAAAAACATGTTTAAAATATTTCAATATATACACTTTTAAGAATTTTTAAAGGCAAATTTTAATTGTATATATAACATAAAACTGCGTGATAATGTTTAACAAAATATATATTAAGAATTAGGAATTCTTTTTATTTATTTATTTATTTATTTATTTATTTATTTATTTATTTATTTACTTGAGAGAGGAAGAGGGATTGAGAGAGAGAGAGAGAGAATAGGTGCACAAACGAACTCCAGACGCATGTGCATCTGGCTTACGTGGGTCCTGGAGACTCGAACCTGGGTTCTTTGGCTTTGCAGGCAAGTACCTTAACCGCTAAGCCATCTCTCCAGCCCAAGAATTAGGAATTCTTTAACCGCTAAGCCATCTCTCCAGCCCAAGAATTAGGAATTCTTTATATACGAATAGAAATCAAAGTTAAAACGAATTAAGACATTGGGGTTGGGGTTATTTCTCAGTGGCAGAACACTTGCCTAGCATGTATTGGTCCTGGTTCAATTCCTAGCATTACCAAAAATATAATATTTCCTGTTATGAGTTGCTTGAATAACAGTTTGTTTCAGAGAATTTATGGTCAAAGTAATTAAACTATTCAAGAAAATATTACTAAAATTATGTTCATCAAGCTTACCATGCATTCGTTTTTCTTAGTCCAGTTTTACAATTTCTTTTCAAATTTATATTCTTTCTATTCAGTCCTCATTGTATTAAGTGATCGCCAGAAGACAAGATGATTGTGTTTGGAATCATTAATGAGTATTACACATGGCCCTAAAAATTTTACCCTGTCATGGTAGGTAGATCTGACTAGAGCAGCCCAGGCAAATGCCTTCCTTGTATTGGAGTCTTGGTAAGTTAGATACACGGAACTCGAGATTCCTTCTGGTCAACATAAAAGGTTGCATTGAATAGGTGAAAGCAAGCTGTGTTCAAATTTTGATTCTTGCTGTGCTAACCTCCACAGTGGTGGAAGTACACAAAAGTATTACCTGAAGAAAACACAGAAAGACATCTTTTACCCTAGACCATTGCCCAAGCCACTATCCCAAGCTCTTTTCATACAGGCATCACTGTTTCCTTGTTGCTTTTCCTATATTTAGTGTCTGTTCCCATGTAGGAAATACTCCAGCCGAGGAGCTCCTGGAAAGATCTGATGAGTTACATTTAGAGAAGATCCATCTTTGCTCTACACTAGATAGTATTATAGTAGAGTAGAATTTTGGACATGATATTAAGACCTGAGATGCTTGACCATTTTTTTTTTGTATTCTCTGATATGCAAAATGGACACAATTTATCACAATCTTTTTTCTATATTTAATTGTGGTTCATCTTTTCAGAATTTTAATTTATTATTATTATTATTTTATTTGTGAAATTGTGCATCAAATCCAAGGGCTTTGAGCATGGGAGACACATTCTCTACTACTGAGCTACAGCCCCAAATCCCAAGTTCTGTTTTTGGACAATAGGGTCTTTTGTAACACTCAAACTTGCCTAATCCTTCTTCTTCCACTCCTAAGTGCTGATGTTTAGACATGTGCCACTATATATATATATAATCTCCATTTACTGAGGTTTTCTCTGTGAAGCATTCTATTGTGGAACTCTGTCCTCTGGACATGGCAGGGAGTTGCTGCCTCGAAATCAGAGCAGCTTTTCTTATCTACAGGAGAATCTCATAAGATAGGGCTCACTAACATTCCCTCTTGGAATGGCAAGGAGCTCACAGGGCTCTTAGGAGGTAGCTTAGGAGGCACCTAAGGGCTGACCCTTTGGTGGGTGATAGAAATACTCATAAAGTTGCACATGCTTCTGTAAGCAACCCCTCACCCAATTCTAATTACACTCACTGGTTTATCAAGCTAGACTTGAGTGAGTTCATTTCTTTGGTCTGTGATTGGTGCCATACTGCTATATCTGGGATAAATAGATAGATACTTTTCCACATTGCTCTATAAAAGTCACACGGTGCCTTCCCCTAATAGGAAAGCTGGGAGAGAAAATAAATATTGAGACATAATAATTGGCCTGATGGGTACTACTGGCTGTAGAAACCCCGAAAGTCTAGGAGACCACCCCATGCTTTGTCATAAAGGAACTCCTTCTATCCATAGTATCTACATTTACTTCATCACATGGAAGAGTACTTGAGCTATGGCCACACATTAACCTTTATAACTTGAATGAATTTTTTTTCCTGTTTTAAAGGTTTTTCTATAGTAAGAGAAAAACAGCATTCTCCTTACTATTCCCTCTTTTTTTTAATTAATGAAAAAATTTTTTATTGACAATTTCTATACTTACATACAAAAAAAGGAAATTTCCCTCCCCTCCCCCATTCCCCTTTAGAACTCCAATCTCTGTCGTATCCCCTCCCTCTCTCCATTAGTCTCTCTTTTAATTTGATGTCATCATCTTTTTCTTCTATTATGAGGGTCTTGCGAAGGTATTGCTAGGCACTGCAAGGTCATAGTTATCGAGGCCAATTTCTGTCTGGGCAGTTGCATTGTAAGGAGTCATACCCTTCCTTTGGCTCTTCCATTCTATCCGCCCCCTCTTCCGCAATGGTCCCTGAGCCTTGGAGGGTGTGACAGAGGTGTTTCAGTGCTGGGCAGTCCTCCATCCCTTCTTCTCAGCACTATGTTGCCTTTTGGGTCATCCCAGTGGTCATCGGCATCTGAAAAGAGAAGCTTCTCTAACCAGAAGTGAGAGTAGCATTAATATGTGAATATGAACATTAAGTGTAGTGCTTTCAGGGTAGCTTGGCGGGAATAATATATACATTTAGCCAGACAAGAGCAGGCTTTATACCCCTAAGGCTCATGACCTCCCCTGCTATAGACTTTTGCTTAGTTTTTTCAGTACCAGGTATGTATTCCCTCCTATAGAGAGGGCCTTCAGTCCAATTATGGAGCAGTTGGTTACCTCAAGAGCAGACATGCCATTATTGCACCCGTTCAGTCATTGGGCCTGTATGGCCAAACTTGAATATTCAGTGTCCACTGTTTTCACTGCTGATGACTTCTGTCTTCCATAGGGTTGCATGCACTGCAGCTTCTTTCCAGCTTTCAGTTGGCTGGTCTACAGGGAGAAGGTTTTCTACTCAGCACCAGCTTGCTTTCTCAGTGACCTTGCCTCTCAGGCAAGATCCTTCTTTTTTAAAAAACAACAACAACAACAACAACAACAAAAACCACATTTATTTATTTGGGGGGTGGGCAGGTAGAAAGAGAGAGGAGAGAGAGTGAATGAGCTCGCCAGAGCCTCCAGCCACTGCAAACGAAGTCCAGACGCATGCACCACCTTGTACGTCTGGCTTACATGGGATCTGGAGAGTCGAACCTGGGTCCTTAGGTTTCTCAGGCAAATGCCTTAACCGCTAAGCCATCTCTGCAGCCCACTATTCCCTCTTGTGCTTAATACTTGCCTCACGTAGTGCTTGATGATTTTTTGCTTAATGGAATAAAGTATACTTTCATAATGAAGTTATTATTTGAGGTCAGCTACTAAATTCAGTGGAATCCCAAATGAAACTTTGAAAATTATATGAGTATTCCTGCTCATGATTCAATGATAGTTCTAGTGAGAAAGTTTTCCCCAAGGGATACTAGATGATAGTTTTAATGAGATTTTTTTTTCCCCTCCAAAGATAGGGCTGGGGCCTTAAACATGCTAAGTAAGCATTATGACACTGAATTATACACCCAGACATCCTCCCATTTTTGAAATGGGGTCTTACATTGTTGCTCAGGTACATCTTTTACTGGGCTGTAGCAATTCTTCCACCATACCCGTTGGAGTAGCTTAGATTTCAGACATCCATCACTGTATCCACTCATATACTTACATTTTAAAAAGTTTCACAAATTTTTAGGATAAAGTACTACAGTCTTTGTTTTCTGTGTCCTGAGTTTGTTAGGTGTGTATATATATGTACATTATTATATGTGTGTGTGTATATATATGTATATACACACATACACATAAATGTGTTTAGTTTCCCTCTACCATGCACATGGCTTAGTCATATATTTTGCTACTTGTCAGGAAGTGTTTTCTCTAAAAGACTTGACTTGAAATACTTTTAGAACCATGATGGCTAGCTAGTAAAAATTTTTTACCATATTATTTTAGATTTGAGCTATTAACTTTAATTATGATTTTGATTCTGCTTGAAGTTTTTTGGCATTATTCCCATTTTCTTTAAGATTGATGTTAATGCTTACAGTCTATGTAGTACTTTTATTGCTTTATGCAGCACAGATACTTTTGTCACAGAAGAAAACTGTCTTGAAGAAATATTGAAAAACTTATAGCTTAATAGATGGCAATACAGTTATAAATGAAATATAAAATTAGGTTGTTTGGGCACTGTATAAATACTCAGTGGGTAAAGTGCTTGCTATGCAAACATGAGGATCACGTTTTGAATCTTCAGTACACACATAAAATGTCAGGTGTGGCATGTTCCTATAATCCCAGTGTTGGGGTTTTGGAGACAAGAGGATCCCTAGGGCTTCCTGACTAGCTAGTGTAGCTGAATCAGTGTGCTCTAGGTTTAGAGATACCCTTGTCTCACAAAGTAAGGTGACAAGTGACTGAAGAAGATACCCAAAGTGGAACTTTGGCCTTCACATGCAAGTACACACATTTGCAAACATACCTGCACATACATGTGAGCCCATACACAAATGAAAATGCACATACTAAGAAAAACTAAAAAAGGTTGCTTGGATATTTTAAAAGGGATTTTCTGGTTTTTCAAATGATCTAAGTTATTTAGCCAGTCCATGAATAGTCATTTTAGGATTCTGTAGAATAAAAAATATATTGATTTTTGCATAGCTATGCCAACTAGATTTTAATTAATAGATTACTTATTTGAGAGAGAAAGAGAGGGGGAGGGAGGGAGGAAGGAAGGAAGGAAGGAAGGAAGGAAGGAAGGAAGGAAGGAAGGAAGGAAGGGCGGGCCTCCAGCCACTGTGAAAAACTCTAGACACATGTGCCACCTTGTGCATCTAGCTTATGTGGGTACTGGGGAATTGAACCTGGGTCCTTAGGCTTTGCAGCCAGATGGCTTAACCATCAGGCCTTCCCTCCAGCCTAGATTACTTATTTCGTAGAGTATATTTTAAGACATAAAAAGGTATTGCAATTTAGCTGGGCGTGGTGGCACACACCTTTAATCCCAGCACTTGGGAGGCTGAGGTAGGAGGGTTGCTGTGAGTTCAAGGCCAGCCTAAGACTAATTCCAGGTCAGTCTGGGCTAGATTGAGACCCTGCCTTGGAAAACAAATACAAACAAAAAAGGTACTGCAATTTAAACAAAAACATCTTACTAAAAAGCCTAAACCAAATCAAAGTTGGAAAGTGTCAAGTCTATCCCATGTATAGAATAAATTTCTCTTTTATTCTTCTATTCTTGCTCCTTTTCTTCCCTGTTTCTAGGAAGTTGATTTGTAGTTTAGTGTTTGGTTCATTTCTCCCTCATCTCTTATAGTGACTTTGGGTTTTATGTTGTTTAAGGTTGAGCTTAAAGGACTTTGGCTACTATTATTTTTCAAACCTTGTGGTACCATTAAATTAAGATGTATAGTTTTTCTTAAAAGATATGATGGTTACTTGTCAAATTAATTACAAAATTTTCTCCAAATGTGGATTGATTTTTTTCTAAGCTTCCTCTGACATTTTAAAAATAAAATTTACATACATTTTACTCATTAAAGAGGAAGAGAGCAAGAATAATTTAATTTTTATTCTTGATAATTGGTGTATTTTGTATCTATTGTTTAAAAGCAACAGAAAAAGGATTACAAATAAATGCTTCACATTAAAATATTTACATTTCTAAGGCTTCATTTGTCATTAAAGATTATTTAACATCACACACAACTTGTTCACTGGGCTATTCATTTGGAGAATTAATTTCTTGATATACTACTACTTGTATGTTCAGACAAGTAATATTTCAAAACTTTAAAAACACCAACTCAAGCCAGAGTTAATTTTGATAGCTTCCATACTTTATAATATTGATTTGTTTTCTTAAAATTTATATTTTAAAATTATACATGTATTCTGACTCCAGTGGTATAATATCTTGCAGTTTGATTTTTAATATTGTAGACTGTCTTATTAGAAAATTGAGATCCTTTTTTAGAAATATGCTTTGAAGTGGCAATCTAAAATAATAAGTCATGTATGAATCTATTTGTGAATAGTAACCCATTACTCTCAAACAATGTGAGGTTGCTTTTTGAGCTACATTTGTGACTGACCCATTTGAAGGTAGCTGGATTTCTAGGGCTTTGTTTGTGTTGACACACTCTGTTGATGATGACATTCATTATTCCCAGAGTGCCTATGTTTCCTACACCTGCATTGTGAATGGAATAATGAGTGAAGTCATGGTCCAGTTCTCACTTAGGACTATTTCATACCTTTCTCATGCCTGAATCAACCTTCAGTTTGGGCCTGAGTGAATCTAATTCTCTTGGAAGTAGGACATTGGCTGTGGCCTTTGTGCTATTCTCAGTTGAATGTGGTATCTCAGCCCTAACTTTATGGTTCAGATGTTTAGGAATATGCCTTGAACCTCTAGCGGTTTTCAGGTAGGTGATTTCCTCATAAGAGAACATTACAGTAATCTGAATTGCAAGGGTAATCCACAACTTTACAAAACTAATTTTTTCTTTGTCTATTGTACAATTTATTTTCTTTAGTTAAAATGGATCCTATACATCATTGCATATTTTTAGTTGGGAAATGTATTTTATTATACACTTGCTACCTAAGGGTAATAATAAAAAAAAAGAATTGATAGAACACTTTATTGTTTCAGATTGAGTTGCTTTTGGTTAAAAAATTTTAGCCTATTTAATATCAGTTGAATGTAATATCAAATAATCTAACCAGTGATCTGTTGGTGTGATGGCCTAATGGCAAATAAATTTTTTTGAATATAAGTTTAAAATCATTTGAAAGCCTTACTAGGAAGAGTCCTTTGAGTACAACTACAGAATAGTAGAGTAGAAATTGCATATGAAATGCATGGCCTCTAATTTTTTCTTGTATTTAAATTGTTCCCTCCTTTGTTAAATAGCATAGCATTATTTCCCAAAAGTGCCGCTTCATTGCATTTCATACAAGTTAAGTTGAATTTTCCTCAAAATGTTTTAGGTGAGCACCCAGAATATGAAGATGGGTGGGCTGCCACGTACAACACCTCCAACTCAGAAGCCGCCCAGCCCCCCTATGTCAGGGAAGGGGACACTTGGGTAAGTATATAAGTAATAACAAGACAATATCACGTTCAAATGAAGCCCAACATATACTTAAATTAGTTTTGAATATTTGAAGAGAGAACATTTTCTTAGTGTTACTTCTGTTTGTGTGTAACTGTCCCTTTTCCTGGTAAGCACATCTTTATACTTTAAAAAGTAGATGTTTAGAAATTTTTTTTATAGTAACTTTTAAATTGAGACAAAATCCTAGCCCAAATTTGTGGCTTACTATAAATTGAAGTCTAATTTTAACTCCTTTTTTTCAGAAAAATTTTATAATCTTACTTTATTACAGTTTATTAGATTGTCCTTCTGAAGACTGACAATTATAAAATTCAGTGTAACTTGTTATGATACTTTTGAGCTTTGAATTGATTCTACAGAATTGGGCTCTGGATTTGATTTGGACAAAATGGACAGTTAGTGGAGAAAGCTTGACTTTTCTTTGATAGCATCATGGCTTGGTTCCTCATGACAGGAAATTGTGCTATGGAGGGCATAATATGCTCAGAAGCCAGATGGCTAAAATTCTGGCTTAGCTTTGCTGGCTTGCTTTGAGGTCCTATGTAGTTAGTCTCTCAACAATATTTCAGTTTTTTCATCTGTAAAAGGGGGTGGGTGGGTAATATTTCTCCTTTATTAACTTTTAAGGTCATTAAAATGTATAAGTCCAAACAAAGTGCTTTCAAAACCATTGGCTTCATGATATATTCTAAAAGATTTTCACTGGCAACCCTGTATTTGGCCTCATTCAAAAAAAAATAAAAAAAGATAACACAAACAACAAACAAAACAAAATCTGCCCTTCTCCCCACCCAAAACTCAATAAAAGCACTGTGATTCAGGATTGCAAAAAGATGAGCTGGGAGGGTACTGTTAGAAAGACATTATGGTTAGGAGAAGAGGAAACAAAAGAATAAAAATGATTATTAACCAGGGGTAGGATGGCTTTATTTTTTAATTAATTAATTAATTATTTATTTTTTGGATTTTCGAGGTAGGGTCTCACTCTAGCCCAGGCTGACCTGGAATTCACTATGTAGTCCCAAGGTGGCCTTGAACTCATGGTGATCCTCCTACCTCTGCCTCCCGAGTGCTGGGATTAAAGGCGTGCACCACCACACCCGGCTTAATTAATTTTTTTTTAAGTAGAAACTTTGTATGGATACATCATGTGTTGGTACCATCACTTCCCTCCTCCCTGCCCCAACTCCACTGAAGGCCCTCCTTAGTATTTTTTATTTTCTCAGGCAAGGTCTTGCTACATAGCCCATGCTGGTCTTGAATTCTTGATCCTACCTCAACCTCGGGAGTACTGGGATTACAGACATGTGCCATAATGCCCAGTTTAGGATGTCATTATTTGAAATGAACTAAAAAGGTCTGCTTAGAAGAGAGAAATCGTCAGGGTAGAATGAGGAAGGATGACTAGGAGTATAATGGCTACAAGGTTAAGAGTAGAGTAGTCCAGGGGAGGTATATGCTTTCCCCGCACCCCCTATAAAACATTTACATTTTTCTCATGTTTAGTGCCTAATGCTTTGATAGGTTTTAACTTTGTTAGCAATATGACTCACCAAGTCCCTAAAATTTCCTTTTGCTCTCAAATTTTGAAGATGTACTCATATGCCAGGATTTGTTTTTCTTATGTATTAGTGATAGTTCTTTGTGCAGGATCCTAGGAAACCAGAGTTCCTAAGCATCATTTGGCCAGTTAATGATCATGAGCTGTTTGCTTTGGTCTGTGCCTAGTCATCTATATATTATTCCTCTCCTTCATGTGTGTGTATGCGTGTATGTGCACTCACTTGCACCTTAAAATTTTTAAAAATTATTTATTTATTTATTAGAGACGGAGTTGGGGGGGGGGAGAATGGATGTGCCAGGGCCTCTAGCCACTGCAAATGAACTCCAGATGCATGTGCCACCATGAGCATCTGTCTTACATGGGACCTGGAAAATCGAACTGGGGTCCTTAAGCTTCGCAGGCATATGCCTTAACCGCTAAGCCATCTCTCCAGCCCTTAAAAAAATTTTTTTTTAAAACTCTCTTCACTGTATAACTCTCAGTTAGCAAAACTGAAATAAAACATTTATATTTTTTGAAAATGTCTAAAAATTAGATCAGTTTCCTATTTTGTTTTATATTTGCCTTCCAATTTCAGATCCAAAAATCTGACACTCCTCTCTTTCCTTTTGACCCAATATCCCATGTACTGTCTCTTATTTATTTTCAATTATTAATGTATATATTTATGCAGAAACTTAAGGGCAGTAGAATCCACAGTGCTACTGGAAAATAATCTCATTCAAAATTAGTGAGCCAGACTTGAGTGACTCAGGAAAGTAGTCCTTAAAGGGACTCTTGGAGCTTTTTGGGAAGTAAATTATTGAGAAATACAAGAAGCAGTTGAACACTGTCATTCACCTGGAGATGCCAAATTCTTTTTTTTTTTTTTTTTGGTTTTTCGAGGTAGGGTCTCACTCTGGCCCAGGCTGACCTGGAATTAACTATGTCATCTCAGGGTGGCCTTGAACTCACGGCGATCCTCCTACCTCTGCCTCCCGAGTGCTGGGATTAAAGGCGTGCGCCACCACGCCTGGCGCCAAATTCTTTTAGAGACTGAATCTCATTGACAAAATGTGTGTTTTGTATTATATCATTGTCACAAAAAATTTGGACAACTGGGCTAGAGAGATGGCTTAGTGGTTAAGGCGCTTGCCTGATAAGCCTAAGGACCCCTATTCAGCTCCCCAGAACCCACATAAGCCAGATGCACAAGGTGATGCATGGTGCATGTGTCTGGAATTTCATTGCAGTGCCAATTCTTTCTATCACTTTCATAAACAAAATCAATTTAAAAAATAAAAAAATTAAAAAAATTTGGACAACTAAATATGAGAGCTGATTTACTATCAACTAATGTTCCGGAGTATACCTTATTTCCTATTATATTTCCTTTATTACTTTTTTCATGCTCTTCCTTTAAAAGGAAAATTTGGGAATAATGCCTGGTTTGTATTTTACTGTTTATGATAGAAGAATTTAGGGTTTTTTGTTTGTTTGTTTGTTTGTTGTTGTTTTGTTTTATTTTTTGTTTCCTGAGGTAGGGTTTTACTCTAGTCCAGGCTGACCTGGAACTCACTATATAGTTGCAGGGTGGCCTTAAACTCAGAGTGATCCTCCTACCTCTACTTCCCTGAGTGCTGGGATTAAAGGCATGCACCACCATGCCCAGCTTAGGTGGTCTTATAAAATAGTTCTTGCTGATGTTGAATTCTGTGATGGAAAAGAGAAAAGAGATCAAGTGTAAGTTGAGGAAGAAGGGTTATAAAAATGGAAAATGAAATTAAAAAGTGTATTTTATGTACAGATATGCTTTTAATTTCTATGAATTTGGTATATAAGAGGAGAAATGAGTTATACTGGCTGTTACTGACCACATGGGGTTTGTGGATCCAAAAATCTAGATTTGTTTTCCCCTATATTTGATCATCTTTGCTTAAGGAGAGAGGAGAGGAAGATAATTAGTGACTAATTCAGTGCATTTAAGAGACTTTAACACACATCTACACTAATTCAAACTCTTTACAAAAAGAGTAGAGTCTAGGTAACATTGACTGAAATGGTGGAGAACCTTTGTGTTTTCTGAGAGTAAATGAACAAAATTGCATTAGCACGGGGAAATGAGGTTGGAGACAAAAAATATTGCAATATATATTTCCTAGAACTCTCTAATGGTGGAGGAGTGATTCTTCAGGAAAGACAAATTGGTAGCTGGGTTAAGCCACATTTCCTAATTTCTGATTACAAATTGTATTTCACTGGCAACTCTTTGAAATTTATTGTGCCGAAACTTGATTAATCACACAATACATACGCTCTTCTTTTTGTAGGCGGCACTCCCCCTATCGCACACTGGAGCCAGTGCGTCCTCCAGTGGTACCAAATGATTACGTACCTAGCCCAACCCGTAATATGGCTCCCTCGCAGCAGAGCCCTGTGAGGACAGCTTCTGTGAATCAAAGAAATCGAACTTACAGGTATTTTCTCTACCTCAGCGCAAATTGTGATGGTCATAGTACCATAATCTGTTCAGATAACTTCAGTTAAATCTTTCTCATTTTTCAAGCGCTAAGTTCTTTTCCACTTTCTACTCTCCCAAACCTCATCTGATTCCACCCCTTTCTCCTCATGTTCTGATGCAACTTTGATCAGGAAGGTAAAAACCAATTAGACATATCAAAGTGTAAACTTCTGAACAAAGATAAAACTTTAGTTGATATGAAAAAAGAACAGTTGACCAGATAAGGAAAATTTAAAAGTTGTTTTTTGGGTGGAACTTTACAGATGAAAAACCATACACAAATACTAGTGTGGGGAAGTATGTCAAGATAGCATAAATTGGAATAATTTAGGAAAATGTACTGTAAGTTTCTTCAGATGGGCATTAAACTGGGTCATAAAAAGGTAACATTATTTTGATGATGCTAAGTACCAACAGTTTTCACTTATTTGAATTTCCTTAATACATCTCATTAATAGGTACCAAACCCAGCTCTTTGGACTCAGCTTCTCTCCTAACTTTTCTATGAAATTACATTTTAAATGGAAAGCTTTGATTATGTTTCTTATAGCTATACTTATTTCAGAAAAACTTGGGAAATGCTGATATCTTGGTGTATGTACTCATACTTTGGTGGCTGTTATTTCTTTAGCAGCAGTGGGAGTAGTGGAGGAAGCCACCCAAGTAGTCGGAGCAGCAGTCGGGAGAACAGTGGAAGTGGGAGTGTGGGGGTTCCCATTGCTGTTCCTACCCCATCTCCTCCCAGTGTCTTTCCAGGTAAAACATTAGTGGTAATTTATTTTTTTGTTTTTCTCTCATGAATTTAAATATAGATTGTTATTTAGTTACAGTGACCTTTTTTTGTGTGTGGTGCTTTTCAATGAAGATTAACTTTATCTAAATTTTGCTGTTGAATGTGCTATCTGTTAAACTCAAGGCCTCATGCAAGTGGGCTTTTTTCTTTATCAGGATTAAAAAAATTCCTATAGGACTCCATAAATACTGGAAAATCTTTATGTATTTGTTATTTTGACTAGTTGATTTTATTGTTTTTGCTGTCTTTTTATTTTTGTTATTTGGTTTTATGCCTTTGTTGCTAGCTCAGCTGGTACTTTGAGGTTTCAGTAGGTATGAATCACATGTTTAATTCCAGCTAGTATAATGGTGCATGCCTTTGAACAGAATGACCGGGTTTGAGAATTATACAGGTTTAAAAGGACAGCATGTATAAAAGTAGTTTCAATAGCAAAATTTAGTAGTGTCTGAAATTCTATCCCCCCTCCCATCTGAAACAGAAAATATGCTTATTTGATAGGAGCACAGAAGCCATCATGATAGACTGTTACATACCTCAGCTTGTTTTGGTGCATACCTGTACTCTCATTCAGCATGCACAGGCTAAAACAATAGGGTACTGGCTGGAGCCAGGTTGGAGTATATAGTCAGGTCCTATCTTCAAAAACGAAACCAAACAAAACAAGACACATTTAATTTACTTAAAATAACACAAGCAGATAATACCTCTTAAAAAGAATAAAAATAATTGTATGTGCATATGTGTGTATATTTTAAGTTGTTTTTAACCTGATAAGAAATTATTATATATGCCTATTTTCTGATTGTTTTTTAGGTTATTATATTTAATTTTATATACTATTTACAAAATGTCATAATAAAAAATAACAATGTTCAGGAAACAATCCACCCCCATCCCCCAGGTCAGGTAAAAAGGAAGGTTTGTTTTTAACAAGCTAAAAATTTTCTGCATTTTCCTGAGCTTCTTGAATTACTTGTTGCATGCCTGATAATCCTTTAGCATAAACTTCATTCTTTTTTCAACGATTCTTTTGGCTAGTATTAAGCACTGAATGTCTTAACATTAAACACTCTAATGCCTTTTCTAATCCTGCCTAATTTGACTGCTTCATTAATTGCTGCTTCTTACTCCTCTTTCCTCTTAGCCCCTGCTGGCTCTGCTGGCACTCCTCCCCTTCCTGCTACTTCTGCATCTGCCCCTACTCCTCTCGTTCCTGCTAGTGTCCCCTCTTCCACTGCCCCAGATGCTGCTATTGGGGGTACACAGACCCTTGCTGATGGCTTCACTTCTCCAACTCCCCCTGTTGTTTCTTCCAACCCCCCTTCAGGTAAGTATTGGCTTATTCATTGGCAGGCAGATCCAGTCGTCTGGCAACTCTTACCTGGAACTTCAGCTTCATAATTTTTTTTTTTGTTTTTTGTTTTTCGGTTGTTTTTGTTGGCTTGGCTTTATTTGTATTTAAAAAAATTGAAGAATAATGTTTTAACCAGAAAGCAGAATGTGAACAAAGATTAGAAGTTCTAGAGAAAAATCATAAAGTTTCTCATACATTATCCTAATAAAGTAACACATTTTTATTGCTTGAATTTCATTTATTAGAGATTTGTATTGGTATACAAATTAGTATAGAGCTACTTTCTATACAGTTTTGAACATAATTTGAAATAATTTTATAGGTTTATTGATTAATAAAAAGTATGACAGTTCAAAGATACGCTTTATAGGAAATAACTTACATAACAAATTGAAGGTCTCTAAGTTGATTATAGCAGAATCTGCTTATATTTTAGCAGTACTGGAAACTCATAAACAATGACTTCTGTTTTGATGGGGTAAGAGGTAAAGATTCAGTATAAAATACCTTTGAACAGTTTATAATGATGTTGGTTAGTTAAAATGATGCACTTTGTGCATTTGATTTTACATGGGTACTGGGGAATTGAACCAGGGCCAGCAGTCTTTGCAAGCAACCATATGTAAGTGATGAGCTGTCTCCCAAGCCCTGTTTTATTTTTTTTTTAACTTTAGCTATTCTAGGTGTATGACGATTTTTTTTCAAGTGGTTTGATTTGTGTTTCTAATGAGTAAGGAGGTTGAACATCTTTTCATGTGCTCTTTTTGGTGCCATCATACCGAGCTTTCTTTGGTTAGTATAGTGTCATTTTCATCTAGTGTCATGGAATCATTGCATATGTAAAACCTGTAAGGTTTCAGACTATAAAACTCATAATGATGTTACTTTGATTTTTTTTTCTTGGAGACCCTGGGTTTGTATTAGTTTGTTGTACATTTATAGTATATTTTAAAAACTATATTGACATCTTACAAAATTATAGATAATAAACAATGGTAATCCCCCCTTACTCTCTTCTTTGCAACTTCACTCTCCATCATATCTCTGCCTCCTCTCAATTTGTCTCTCATTTATTTTGATGTCATCGTCTTTTTCTCCTATTATGAGGGTCTTGTGTAGGTAGTGCCAGGCACTGTGAGGTCATAGGTATCCAGGCCATTTTGTATCGCGAAGAGTGCATTGTAAGCAGTCCTACCCTTCCTTTGGCTCTTACATTCTTCTTCTTTCTTAAAAAAAATATTTTATTTATTCATTTGAAAGAGAGAAAGGGGAGAGAGAGAGAGAGAGAGAGAGAGAGAATGGACATACCAGGGCCTCCAGCCACTGCAAATGAACACCAGATGCATGGGTCCTCTTGTGCATCTGGCTTACGTGAGTCCTGGGGAATCAAACCAGGATTCTTTGGCTTTGCAGGCAAATGCCTTAACTGCTAATTCATCCCCTGGCTCTTACATTCTTTATTCCACCTCTTGTGCAATTGACCCTGAGCCTTGGAAGATGTGAGAGAGATGTTTCAGTGCTGAGCATACCTCTGTCACTTCTCAGCACTGTGGTGCCTTTAAAATTTTTATTTAATTATTATCATTAATTGTTATCATCATTGACATGTTTTATATGGATACATCATGTGTTGGTACCCTCTTTTTCCTTGTTCCTGCCCCCATTCCGTTGGGGATACTTCTCAGTGGGGTTGCAGGTATTCCCCATGGGGTTGTGGTTTATGTGTTCTAAGAGCAGCAGTCAGTTATTTTTTAGGGGAGGGACTGCCTCTTGGCGTGATGTGTGCCTTTTGAGTCATCCCACATACTGTTATATGTGTATCTAGTGGTTCAAATGATTAAGTGTACTTTTAAAGATTGTATTTTATTTATTTATTTATTAGAGACAGAGGGAGTCAAGAGAGAGTGAGAATGGGCACGCCAGGGCCTCTAGCCAATGCAAACGAACTCCAGATGCATGTGCCACCATGTGCATCTGGCGTATGTGGGACCTGGAGAATCGAACTGGGTTACTTAGGCTTTGCAGGCAGGCGCCTTAACGGCTAAGCCATACTGAAGCCCCAAACTATTATTTTTAAAAATAAATTTAGGGCTGGAGATATGGCTTAGCCGTTAAGGCGCCTGCCTGCGAAGCCTAAGAACGCCGTTCAATTCTCCAGGTCCCACGTTTAGCCAGACACAAAGTGATGCAAAGGCACCATGCCGCACTTGCCCACAAGGGGGCACATGCATCTGGAGTTCATTCACAGTGGCTGAGAGGCCGCCAGTGTGCCCATTCTCTGTCTGTCTGTCTGTCTGTCTGTCTCTCTCTCTTTCTCTGTGTCTCTCTCCAAAAAAAAAAAAAAAAAATAGTTTGCACTGGGCATGGTGGCACACAGCTTTAATCCCAGCACTTGGGAGGCAGAGGTTGGAGGATCACAGAGAGTTCGAGCAAGAGAGAGAGAAAGAGGAACCCATTATTTTTTGAGGTAGGGTCTCACTCTAGTCCAGGCTGACCTGGAATTCACTATGTAGTCTCAGGGTGGCCTTGAATTCATGGCAATCCTCCTACCTCTTCCTCCTAAGTGCTGGGATAAAAGAGGGTGCAGCAGGCTGGGTGTGGTGGTGCACGCCTTTAATCCCAGCCCTCAGGAGGCAGAGGTAGGAGGATCACCATGAGACTACATAGTGAATTCCAGGTCAGCCTGGGTTGGAGTGAGACCCTACCTTGGAAGAAAAAAAAAAAAAAAAAAAAAAAGAGGGCATACCAGGGCCTCTAGCCACTGCAGAAGAACTCCAGATGCATGTGCCACCTTGTGCATATCATTTATTTGGGTCTTGGGTAATTGAACCTGGGTCCTTTGGATTTGTAGGGAAATGTCTTGACTGCTAAGCCATCTCTAGCCCTAAAATTTATTTATTTGCAGGGAGGAAGGGCTAGAATAAGAGAGAGGAAATGTGTGTGACAGGGCCTCTTGGTACTGCAAATGACCTCTAGGTACCTGTGCCACGTTGTGCATCTGACTTTATGTACTGGGGAATTGAACCTAGGCCTTCAGGTTTTGCAAGCAAGTACCTTAATCATTGAATCATCTCTCCAGTCCCTATGTTTTTTTAAATTATTTTTATTTTTGAGAGCGAAAGAATGAATAGGCTTGCCAGGACCTTCAGCCTGCTGTGTATGAACTGCAGATGCATGTGTTCCCTTGTGGCACATGTGTGACATTGCACACTTGTGCCACTGTGCATCTGGCTATGTGGGGCCTAGAGATTTACACATGAATTCTTAGGCTTAGCAGGCAAGTGCCTTAACTGCTAAGCCATCTCTCTAGCTCCCCCATGTTTTCTTTTGTTTTCCTAAGTTCTAGTCTTAATTTGTGTAGTTTCCTTTGTTTTTATGGCTGCTCTTTTTTGGAGAGAGAGAGCTTAGTCTGTTTGAACTGCTATAACAAGATCACAAACTAGAATAATTAAAATTTTATGTGTGTGTATGTATGTGTATAGGTGCACACATGCCATGGTATGTCCAGGTCAGAGGACAACCCCAAAGTGTCTGATATAATGTTAGCAGAAAAGCAGCTGTCAGCTCGTGGTGTTTTGTAAATAGTAATTAAATTTGCTAAACTATTATTTTTAATAATCTTAGTAACATATGTACAGGATTTCATTATCTGAGGTAACATTGTTTTAATGACACACTTACAAATTCTGCCTTTTCCAGGTCATCCTGTTCAGTTCTACAGCATGAATAGGCCTGCCTCTCGCCATACTCCTCCAACAATAGGGGGCTCATTGCCCTATAGACGCCCTCCTTCCATAACTTCACAAACAAGCCTTCAGAATCAAATGAATGGAGGACCTTTTTATAGCCAGAATCCAGGTTAGATTTTTCTTTTCCATTATATAGATTGTACCTATTAAACACTTGCAATTAAAATACCTTTAGTTAACAAATAATTGATATGTAATTGGTGGTTATGGCTAGCTGTTGAATGAATGGAAGTACGAATACAAATTATTAAAAATACTAAGTTTTCCTCATCTTTTATTTTTTTTAAATAAATATGGGATTTCTTTGTAACGTTGTAGCATTCTGAACAGAATCCCTTTCAATATACGAGTAGTTATGTGCTTTAAAAATGTTACTGAGCCGAGTATAGTGGCACACACCTTTAGTCCCAGCACTCGGGAGGCAGAAGTAGGAAGATCGCCATGAATTCGAGACTACCCTGAGACTACAAAGTTAATGCCTGGGCTAGAGTGAGACCCTACCTTGAAAAACCCAAAAAAATAAAGGTTACTGAACCAGATATGAGGGTGCACACTTGTTGTAATCTCAGTGCTTAGGAGATGAAGGCCGGAGAATAACAAGCCTGTGGTATGAATTGAGACCCTGTTTCTAGGGTGAGGGATATGTGCGTGCGTGTGTGCATGTTTTACTTAATGAGATAGCTTTATTCTGTGAATTACAAACAGAGTTGGGTGTACATGAAGCTGCTCTATGTTAGGTTACTATACTCTTACTTAATTCTCATACCAAACTTCTGAAAGGAAAACTAGTATTTGAAGAAATTGACATAAATATAACAGTTATAATAAAGAATTGAGTCATATACAGAAAATCTAACCGGGCACATATTTAGTGATTTACATGATCATTACTTTTCCCTAGAGGAGGCAAGAGCAGATATAACTAGGACTATCATAGATGTGGTGTATCAGCTTACTGTCTTCATGGATTTTTGCTAAGAGGCCATTATAAGCTTGTATGAGCACTTGATTTGGTGAACAGTCCATTGTATTTTTCATAAGTCTTGGCTTTCATAGAGTTCAGATTTGCCTATTATGGCTACTGCCTGTTGGTGAAACCTTGGTTATATCCTTTAGAATCTTACAAAAGAAAAAATTGATCCTCCTATTATATAAAACACTTTTATCTCATTTCATTTTGTATATCATTATATACAAAATAAGATTGATGATAATTTTTTGTGTGCATTCCTCTGGGAGAGTATTTCTATCTTTTTTCTTTTTTAATTTTATTTTTTTGAGAGAGAGACAGACATGGGTCCTTAGGCTTCGCAGGCAAGCACCTTAATCGCTAAGTTATCTCTCCAGACCTCTATTTTTTTTGTTTTTTGTTTTTTGTTTTTTCCGAGGTAAGGTCTCACTCTGGCCCAGGCTAACCTGGAATTAACTATGTAGTCTCAGGGTGGCCTCAAACTCACGGCGATCCTCCTACCTCTGCCTCCTGAGTGCTGGGATTAAAGGCGTGTACCATTTTTATTTGAGAGAGAAAGAGAAAGAAAAAAATACATGCACACCAGGCCTTTAGCCACTGCAGACATACTCCAGACACATGTGCCACCATATGTATCTGTGGGTACAGGGGAATCGAACCAAAGTCCTTAGGCTCTGCAGGCAAGTGCCTTAAAGGCCAAGCCATCTCTCCAGCCTGTGATTAGTGGTCATTTTTATTAGTACTTTGTACATGAAACCAAGGCCAAGGTTATGGCGAAAGAAGAATTTGAACTTATTATTATTATTATTATTATTTTTAGTTTTTCGAGGTAGGGGGTTTAACTCTAGTCCAGTCTGACCTGGAATTCACTATGTAGTCTCAGGGTGGCCTCGAACTCACAGTGATCCTCCTACCTCTGCCTCCCAAGTGCTGGGATTAAAGGTGTGCGCCACCATGCCCGGCGAACTTAATGGTTTTTGATTTACATTTCCTGTTTCTCTGTTGTCCTATCCTACTTACATATATTATTTATTTATTTATGACACAGAGAGAAAGAGGCAGACAGAAAGAGATTAAGTATGGGTGTCCCAGGGCCTCTTGCCCTACCATTAAGTCACCTCTTCAGCCCTCTTAGTTACCTTTAAGTTAATTTTTTGGGCTGAGGAAATGTCTCAGAGGTTAATGGGACTTGTTTGCAAAGCCTGACCACCCCTGGGTTCAGCTCCCCACATAAAGCCAGATGCACAAAGTAGCAGATGTAACCTGAGTTACTTCTAACAGCAGGAGGCCCTGCTGTGCCCGTTCTCTTCTTTCCTCCCTCTCTTTCTCAATTAATTAATTAATTAAAATTTTTTTTTCTCTTACCTCCCTTAGCCTTTTTTTGGGTTGTTGGAGTGGGGGATGGGGAAAGGAAATCTCTGTTATAATCTAAAACATGTAAGATCCCAAGATCTTGTCTTTTATGATATTCTAGCTTGAGAATGTTGCTCAGAAACCATTGCTACATGTAAGCCGAAACCCTTGTTCCTTCATCCAAGTTTGTTCACTGTTCCAGGATTTTCTCATAAATTAAATGCTTTATTTGTAGTTTAGCCAGTGCAAACTATAGTATAACTATCATGTCTTAAAGAAAATACGCTTCTCGTAATACTACACTGTCTTTCATCATGTTTAGTTTTTTTAGGCTGTGCCATTTTTTTTTCCCCCAAGGTAGGGTCTCACTCTAGCTCAGGCTGACCTGGAACTCACTATGTAGTCTCAGGGTGGCCTCAAACTCTCAGCGATCCTCCTACCTCTGCCTCCCGAGTGCTGGGGTTAAAGCCTCTGCCACCACGCTTGGCTCTAGGCTGTGCCTTTTTTTTTTTTTTTTTTTTTTTTTTTTTTTTTTTTGGTTTTCTGAGGTAGGGTTCACTCTAGCTTAGGTTGACCTTGAATTTACTCTGTAATCTGAGGGTGGCCTTAAACTGATGGCGATCCTCCTACTTCTGCCTTCTGAGTGCTGGGATTAATGGCGTGTACCACCACACCCAGCTGGCTGTGCCATTATTTGAAGCTTATTTTTATCTTCAACTTAAACAAATTAGCACAAATGTCCACCCACATTTTTAAGTAGTGTCCGGCTATGTTGTACAGGCTGGTTTTGAACCTATGGGCTCACGTGATCCTCCAGCCTCAGCCTCCTAAATGGGTATGTATGATCCAATGGCATATTCTTTTTTTTCCCCTTGAGGTAGAGTCTCATTCTAACCCAGTCTGACCTCTGTAGTCTCAGGGTTGCCTTGAACTCACGGCAATCCACCAACCTCTGTCTCCCGAGTGCTGCAATTACAGGTGTGTGCCACTGCACCTGGCCAGTGGCATACTTTTTTTTTTTTATTGACTAACTTCTATACTTACATACAAAAAATGCATGATATTTCCTTCCCCTGCCCCCAAACCCTTTTAGAACTCCAATCTCCATCATATCTCTTCCCTCTCTCCATTAGTCTTTCTTTAAATTTGATATTATCATCTTTTTCTTCTATTATGAGGGTTTTGCGAAGATATTGCTAGGCACTGCAAGGTCATGGATATCAAGGCCAATTTCTGTCTGGACAGTTGAATTGTAAGGAGTCATACTCTTCCTTTGGCTCTTCCATTCTATCCGCCCCCTCTTCCGCAATGGCCCCTGAGCCTTGGAGGGTGTGACAGAGGTGTTTCAGTGCTGGGCAGTCCTCCATCCCTTCTTCTCAGCACTATGTTGCCTTTTGGGTCATCCCAGTGGTCATCGCCATCTGAAAAGAGAAGCTTCTCTAACCAGAAGTGAGAGTAGCATTAATATGTGAATATGAACATTGAGTGTAGTGCTTTCAGGGCAGCTTGGTGGGAATAATATATACATTTAGTCAGACAAGAGCAGGCTTTATACCCCTAAGGTTCATGACCTCCCCTGCCATAGACTTTTGCTTAGTTTTTTCAGTACCAGGTATGTATTCCCTCCCATAGAGAGGGCCTTCAGTCCAATTATGGAGCAGTTGGTTACCTCAAGAGCAGACATGCCATTATTGCACCCGTTCAGTCATTGGGCCTGTATGGCCAAACTTGAATATTCAGTGTCCACTGTTTTCACTGCTGATGACTTCTGTCTCCCATATGGCTGCATGCAGTGCAGCTTCTTCCAGTTTTCTGTTGGCTGGTCTACAGGGAGAAGGTTTTTTGCTCAGCACCAGCTTGCTTTCTCAGTGACTTTGCCTCTCAGGCAAGAGATGTCTTCAGCAATAGGGTCTTACTATCTGTTTCTCAAGGGAAACCAAGGGCTTTGGCAATAGCCTTTAATGTTTTGGAGGCTACTGGGACCTCCTTGGCCAACAGCTCACTGGAAGGTATCCCATCCCAGGCACTGAAAATTTTCTAGTAACAGTCTACAGCTTCTAGATGTGCAGTGGCATACTCTTAAATATGTTTAAAGTGTTTTGTTGTGTTTTGTGGTAGACTCTCACTCTAGCCCAGGATGGCCTTGAACTCATGGTGATCCTCCTACTTCAGCCTCCTGTGTACTACTAGAATGTCATCCACCATTCCTGGCTTTCAATGTACTTTTTAATCTTAAAAGTTTAGTTTATTAGGTAGAGCCTGCTTGATCTGTTGAAGATAGGTTGACTCTTTGCAATGTCTGGAAATTACTGCTATGGCCTCTCTTTGCCTTTCTTAACTTATGTTCATTTTGAAACAGTAGCTTAAGTCCATAATGGGTTGGTTCTGTAATGGAGCTGAAGAGTGCTTCACTGTTACAGCTTCATAATAGTTGAATGGATATTATAGTTAAGAAATAGAGAGAGAGAGTGCATCCTGCATGTGTAACCACAAATTAGTCCTTAGAGAACTTATAGATAGAATTTATTTGATGCTTGCTGAAGCATATATTCAGTGCATTTTTTTGCAATAATAGGGAACCTAGGACTTTGTGCATGCTATACTAAGCCAGTGTTTACCCTTTAGTAATGTCTGTAGTCCTATTTAATGTAATTAAAATATATTTTAATAGCACATGCCTTTAATCCCAACCCTTGAGAGGCTGAGGTAGGAGGATCTCCATGACGTCAAGGCCACCTGAGACTGCATAGTGAATTCTAGGTCGGCAAAAGTGAAACCCTGCTGTGAAAAACCAAAAAAAGACGTGCATGGTGGCATACGCCTTTAATCCCAGCACTTGGGAGGCAGAGGTAGGAGGATCGCATGAATTTAAGGCCTCCCTGAGACAACATAGTGAATTCCATGTCAGCTTGGGCTAGAGTGAAACCCTACCTCGAAAAACCAAAAACCAAACCAAACCAAACAAACAAAATACACACACACACGGGAATATTTCTTTGCAAATATGATTTATATATGTGAAAATGTATTTTAAAGTAAAAACAAATTTTTATGGAGTAATTTTAATCATTGTTTTTTGCTCATGGCAGTAAATTGTGGGATTATTAGGGCTGTCTGTCATTTAGTTGTGATTTTTACTTTTAATTTTATTTTCTATATTCTGTTAAGTTCTGCCTCTCTTCTCCTGGGGTTTGCTGAACTTTAAAGAGAGTTCTTATAGTTTGGTTAATTGGAGTTCTTTCTCCAAAAACTGCATTTTTAAGAAAATGAAATCACATTCTCTTTTGTGGGTGTGGGGATTGTTGGCTCTCAAACCCGGATCCTCAAGGATGCCAGGCAAGTGCTATTCCATTGAGTCCCACCTTCAGCCCCAACCATGTTCTTCTTCTTTGACAGCTCTTTAATGAGATTCACTTTATGAAGCAGTGTTCTTGGACTATTAGATGAGCCGCCTTTTTTTTTGGGCCTGAGAATGTTATAAATCAGTTTCTTAGTACTCTTACTGGTCTCTCAATGGTACCCATTTGTCCATATGTAAAATGAGAAAGTTTTTTTTTTTAAAGATTTTTTAAAATATATATATTTTTATTTATTCGAGAGAGTCAAAGAGAGAGAGAGGGAATAGGCGCACCACTGCAAATGATCTCCAGACATATGCGCCACCTTGTGCAGCTGGCTTATGTGGGTCCTGGGGAATTGAACCTGAGTCCTTTGGCTTTGCACGCAAACGCTTTAACCGCTAAGCCAACCCCTCAGTCCCATAAAATGAGAAAGTTTTACACTTTCCTAAGTTAGCTAATTCCCCTGATTATTAGAATATTCCATGGTGTGTATTTAGGAGTCTACATTTTGCAGTTGCATCTTTGCCATGGATGCATGCTTCTAAAGAATTGAGTTTCTGGGAGGTGTAAATCTAGCAGCATATCAACTGGTGTTTTACTTGGTTTGAGTTTGAAAAAGGACTGTATAACACAGGAACGAAACATGGAATGAATCATAGTTCTGGCTCTGAGGAAGGCTGTGATTGTTTCTAATGAGACTGTTTCAGAAACAACCGTTTGAAAGCAACACTTAAACTGGGTCATAACTGAAGCCTCTTTGGTTTTCATTGTTTTTTAATCTAATCAGCCACAGAAATAAGAATATTGATTTTTGCATTTATCTTGCCAGCAGTAAGGAGAGTTAGAGAAACGCAAGGTAACAGTCTTCTTTAAATATAAATGTGGTGGTCCTTAGTGGTAAAGAGAGAATATGCATCTCTTTGTATGTATTTGTACATATATATTTACATATACATTATAAGTCTCGTTTGCTAAGATATCAATCATGTAACAGTTGTGTATGAAAGCACTTTGTAGCAATAAGCCTAAAATATATTAATCAATTTTTTTGTGGGGGGGTGTTGAGGTAGAGTCTCTCTGTAACCCAGGCTTACCTGGAATTCACTATGTAGTCTCAGGGTGGACTTGAACTCACGATGATTCTCCTATCTCTGCTTCCTGAATGCTGGGGTTATAGGTGTATGCCACCGCACCGGGTTAAGTAATGATTTTTACAACAGAGGCTTAAAAATAGTCCATTAGGGGGCTGGAGAGATGGCTTAGTGGTTAAGATGCTTGCTTGTGAAGCCTAAGGACCCAGGTTCAATTCTCCAGGTTCCACGAGGTGCTACATGTATCTGTAATTCATTTGTAGTGGCTAGAGGCTCTGGCACACCCATTATTTCTCTTTCCCTTTCTCTCTGTCTCAAATAAAAATAAACAAAAATAATAATCCAATTAATAAAATAGCATGTTATCTCCAAGAAATGTAACTGTAGTTAAATGAGTTAGAGGAACTTTTATTATTTATTTATTTACTTATTTATTTATCAATCAGAGAGAGAGACAGAGAGAGAGAGAGACAGGGAGAGAGAGAGAGATAGAGAGAGAGAAACAGATGGAAAGAGACTGCACAGAGTCAGAGAATAAGAATTGGCACCCTAGGGCCTCTAGTCACTGTAGACAAACACCAGATGCATGTGCCACCATGTGCATCTGGCTTATGTGGGTTCTGGGGCGTTGATCGTGAGTCCTTAGGCTTCATAGGCAAGTGCCTCAACTGCTAAGCCATCTCTCCAACCCTAGAGGAACTTTTTTTTTTTTTTTTTTTTTTTTTTTGGTTTTTCGAGGTAGGGTCTCACTCTGGTCCAGGCTGACCTGGAATTAACTATGTAGTCTCATGGTAGCCTTGAACTCACTGCGATCCTCCTACCTCTGCCTCCGGAGTGCGCCACCATGCCCGGCTTTAGAGGAACTTTTTTTTTTTAATTATTAATTTTTTTATTGACACCTTCTGTATTTACATACAAAAAACATGATATTTCCCTCCCCTCTCCTCTCCTCCCCCATTCCACTTTAGAACACCAATCTCCATCATATCCCCTCCCTCTCTCCATTAGTCTTTCTTTTAATTTGATGTCATCATCATTTTCTTCTATTTTGAGGGTCTTGCAAAGGTATTGCTAGGCACTGCAAGGTCATGGATATCGAGGCCAATTTCTGTCTGGGCAGTTGCATTGTAAGGAGTCGTACCCTTCCTTTGGCTCTTCCATTCTATCCGCCCCCCTCTTCCGCAATGGTCCCTGAGCCTTGGAGGGTGTGACAGGTGTTTCAGTGCTGGGCAGTCCTCCATCCCTTCTTCTCAGCAATGTGTTGCCTTTTGGGTCATCCCAGTGGTCATCGCCATCTGAAAAGAGAAGCTTCTCTAACCAGAAGTGAGAGTAGCGTTAATTTGTGAACATGAACATTAAGTGTATTGCCCCCAGGGCAGCTTGGTGGGAATAATATATACATTTAGTCAGACAAGAGCAGACTTTATACCCCTAAGGCTCATGACCTCCCCTGCCATAGACTTTTGCTTAGTTTTTTCAGTACCAGGTATGTATTCCCTCCCATAGAGAGGGCCTTCAGTCCAATTATGGAGCAGTTGGTTACCCCAAGAGTAGACATGCCACTATTGTACCCGTTCAGTCATTTGGCCTGTATGTCCAAATTTGAATTTTCCGTGTCCACTGTTTTCACTGCTGGTGACTTCTGTCTCCCATATGGCTGCATGCAGTGCACCTTTTCCAGTTTTCTGTTGGCTGGTCTACAGGGAGGTTTTTTGCTCAGCACCAGCTTGCTTTCTCAGTGACTTTGCCTCTCAGGCAAGAGATGTCTTCAGCAATAGGGTCTTACTATCTGTTTCTCAAGGGAAACCAAGGGCTTTGGCAAAAGCCTTTAATGTTTTGGAGGCTACTGGGACCTCCTTGGCCAACAACTCACTGGAAGGTATCCCATCCCAGGCACTGAAAATATTCTAGTAACAGTCTATAGCTTCTAGACGTGCCATTATTCAAAAAAGTCTTATTCACAATATCTGGAACGTTTTTTAAAAAATATTTTTATTTATTTGCTGGGTATGGTGGTGCACACCTTTAATCGCAGTGCTTGGGAGGCAGAGGTAGGAGGATCACTATGAGTTCAAGGTCAGCCTGAGACCCTACTATGGAAAACCAAAAAAAAAAATAAAAAAATTATTTGAGAGAGAGAGAGAAAGAGGCAGATAGAGAATGGGCATGCTAGGGCCTCCAGTTACTGTACATTAACTTCAGGAACATATGCCACCTTGTGCATCTAGCTTACGTGGGTACTGGGTCTTTAGGCTTCACAAACAAGTGTTTTAACCACTAAGCCATCACTCCAGCCCCCTAGAGGAACTTTTAAAAACACTGTGTGTGTGTGTGTGTGTGTGTGTGTGTGTATGTATGTATGTATGTAAGTGTGTGTGTGTGAGAGAGAGAGAGAGAGAGAGAAAGAGAGAGAAGGGGCACACCAGAGCCTCTAGCTCCTGCAAATGAACTCCAGATGCATGTGCCATGTTGTGCATCTGGCTTTTGTGGGTACGAGAGAATCGAACCTGGGTCCTTAGGCTTTTCAGGCAAGTGCCTTAACTGCTAAGCCTTGTCTCCAGCCCTCTAGAGGAACTTTTGAGTATGTTTACTGTTTTGCAAAGAGAAAATGTTAGACTTAACTCCTGGATGATAGTAAAAACCACTAAAAAGAAGCAGTGAACAATGTTGGGATGTTGATATTATAGAAGAAAAGCTGTATCACATAATCTGTAACTGAGAAGGTTACAGCATCACTGTAAGTCTCCAGAAGATGATGGTGCTGTGTGGCTTTGGCAAAATATACAGAAGAAGCTGTAGCTATCTTTTTAAAAAAGATTTTATTTTTCTTTATTTGAGAGGGAGAGAGAGAGAGAGAGAGAGAGAGAGCAAGAGAGTGTGCTCGAGAGGGGGAAATAGGAAGGGGGGAGAGGGAGAGAATGGGCACTCCCGGGTTTCAGCTGCTGCAAATGAACTCCAGATACATGCGTCCCCTTTTGAATCTGGCTTATGTGGGATCTGGGGAATCGAACCTGGGTCCTTTGGCTTTGCAGGCAAGTGCTTTAACCACTAAGCAATTTCTCTAGCCCCAAGAAGCTATCTTTGAGTACTGTTTTAGGTAATCCTTATGGTTTGTTAGGGAATATTACTTTATTGATCAAAAAATAACAAAATATCCAGATCTTTTGAACTTTCTCATACACTGAAAGTTATTTGGTAACCACACTTGCATCATCAGAAAGCCTCTTCTTACTGATTACTTAAGTACACTTTTAAATATCTTATTCTTAGTTGCTATTAATCTTTAGTAAAGATGACAATTAACTAAATTCTTAAAATATTTCCTTCCCTGGAATGTAAAATATAGGCAACTATACTTGAATGGGCTACCATAAATTGCTAATAGTCTTAAAAGGTGATGTTCTTGAATGGTCTTAGATGTAGTATTTATTATGTTTATTTCTTCTTTATTCAGAGTAATTATGAAGCTATAAAAATAAGCTGAAGTCAAAGTTTAGCTCTTTAAACTTTTTTTGTATTGAATGTTTGAAATGCTAAAACTCAAAAAATGCTTCAGAGGACTTTATAAATAACCAGGAAAGGTGTGCTTGGAAAATATACATTTCATCAGCATACATCCTCTAAATTTGGCTCACTTAGAAAGCCTTTTATTGTTCCTATCTAAATGTTATAAGTACATAGCTACAGTTCTCATCGTTACTCAATTTAAAATCTCTCTCAAACAATAGCTTCTTGGTTGGTCTGTCGGTCGGTTGGTCCTCCCTCCCTCCATCTCTCTCCTATTTCACTTTATTAGTTACTATTCAACTATTTCTACAGTTTTTTATTTTATAAATTGAAAATACAATAAAATAATATAGGCTGAGAAATATTTACATCTCATAAAGGATTACATTCTCTCCCAACACCACTCCTAGAAATTGCTGAAGAGTTAACTTAGTAGACGAGTGAAGCAAGGACACTGTTCCTTAAAGGAAATACAATGGGGAGGTCAGGCTCATTTCTGTAAGTCAAAGGCAAGGTTTTGAATCTTGGAAGGTCTGTTCTTCCAGCTTCTTGGAAAACATGTCAAATTATTTTTACTAAAATAAAATGTAGTGGTTGCCAAAGACTGCTCATCTATCTGGATTTTTTTGGATGGGAGGGTTGGGGGAGAAGGGCACTATGGTTGTTATTTATCTTTTTGAGAAAGGATCTCTATGTTGCCTTTGCCGGTCTCTACTTTTGGGGCTCAAGTGATCCTCCTGCCTCAACTACTAGAATTGCATTACCAAGGATAGCCTAGTGTCTTTTCTGACTAGGACCAAACCGCCCTGATTCAGCAGAATGTGGATTTTTTACTTCAATCATGTTACTTTTGAGGTTCTGATGGCCCTGAGGCATGGCCCCTGTCCTTCTGCCACTGCAGGTGCAGTGTTGCATCATCCAGATGGCACACCTCAGCCTACCTGAGCCTTTGATTTGGCCCTGGGAGGGAACTCTATGAGAACAGGGACCTAGAAGAGGTTTCACTGGAGTGGCTTTTAATATTACTTCAAACTACAAATCACAAACTACAAATCACAAAGCCAGAAACACTCCAGACCAAGGACATTTTAAGGAAGGGACAGTAGCTGGGGTAGGGACTTTTTACCAAGGAGGAAGGCTTTAGATAAACCAGCAACATCTAAGAATAGCTGAACTTGGGACCTGCTTTGTGGAAGCAGTTCAGGCATTCCTAGGATCATGGCTGACCTGCTTGAGTTTCTTTGGGGACTGGAGCTGATTTTGACTTTAGTTGATGTGGGTCTGGAGACTGGCTATATTTGTAG
The DNA here is from genome assembly GCA_004027895.1 of Orientallactaga bullata. Taxonomy (NCBI): domain Eukaryota; kingdom Metazoa; phylum Chordata; class Mammalia; order Rodentia; family Dipodidae; genus Orientallactaga; species Orientallactaga bullata. Next base: position 38,901 of record PVKW010006803.1, on the reverse strand, counting down.
CCAGCTGCAGGCTATCCCAGAAGCTAGCTTTTGCCTTCCATAGACTGAGGAACTAGGATTCCAAACCAGTTCAGGGGATCCTGTGGGGCTGCAGAAGACTCCTGCTCATGCGTCTTGGTGGGACCTCCTTTAGTGTCTGGGTATCAGGTTTGATCACCTTCTTGGACTTTGTTGGCTGGCACTCATGCAGACTTAATGGTTCCATCTGGAAGGTGAACTGAAAGGGCCCAGATGACTTGACATCCATGGCTTGACACCTTGGGCAAGTGAGAGCCAGCCCTCCTCCTCTACCTGGGCAGTCTGTGCTGCTTACTTCTCTTACGTTTCCTCCAAGTTACCCAGCAGCTGAAGGAACATTGAGTCCAGCTCTGCCCACAGGGCCAGGGTTGCCATTGAATCTGCCCTTTCACATTGGCTTTACTATTGTATATTCTTAAAATGATATAATTGAATCTAAGTTTGGATACCTTAGGACAATGGTCTTAACAAAATCTCAGCTATTTAATGGAAACAGAAAAGTTAATAAAGTTGCTTCCTATTCTTTTTCTAGTTGTTGCTTAGAATAGAACCCAAGGCCTTGGGTATGCTAAGTATGCATTCTATTATAGTGTAAGGGTCTGAAAATCACTGAAGAAAGACTCCAGAGTCAAATAGTATGTAAATTAAGCAAAGAGCGTTTATTCTGCAGAATCAGCTATCATACAGGGGTCAACCGTTCATACAAAATGGCAATCCCAGGAGGAGCTTGCAGGCTCCTTTTAAGCACAGCTAAAGGAATTTTGGCGGGCTTTTAGTCTTTTAACATGATTGGCTAATTTGAACAGTAACTGTACTTGTGTTTTTTTTGATTAGTCTTAGAGTTTTGAAGGCTAGGCCTAGGGGAGTTCTAAGCGGGTGAGGTAATCTCCTAAGGTGATTGGCTAAGCAAGTGGCAGTTACATTTGTATGCCTTTGATTGGTTGGGGCAAAAGGGACAAGTGTGGTTACTTTACAGGAACTGACTCAGCTTTTTCTGGTCAGGGCAGCCATTGATGAATGGCCCTTTGTTTTAGGCTTCCCAGAAATCTTGTCTGTCCCTCCAGGAAAGTGAAACTTAGGCCTATCTAGGGTGGTGCCTTATTGAAGCCTGTCATGGTGTCAGTTTGGTCCCTTTAATAGTAGCCAGTCCCATACTTTTCTTTTCATAACATGCATAGGACTAGAACTGAATGGAGAAGTCAATTATTTGCACTGAAATCCTCCATAATTTTCTCAGGGTACTTCCTTTCAGCTCAGATTTCTAAGGAACGCAGATTTAGTCTAAAGTAGACTGTTTATATTCTGGTTTATAGACATTTTGGTTAGATGAATTTTTTACTTGAGAAAGAGAGAGAAAGAGAGAGAGAGAGAATGGGGACACCAGAGCCTTTAGCTGCTACAAATGAACTCCAGACTCATGCACCACCTTGTGCATCTGATGTACCTTGTGGGTCCTGTGGAATTGAATGTGGGTTCTTTGGCTTCACAGGCAAACGCCTTAACCACTAAGCGATCTCTCTGACCTCCTCCTTTTTACCCCTCTTCTTTAGTTTTTCGAGGTAGGGTCTCACTCTAGCCCAAGCTGACCTGGAATTCACTATGTAGTCTCAGGGTGACCTCAAACTTGTGGTAATCCTCCTACCTCTGCCTCCTTAGTGCTTGGGATTAAAGGCATGTGCCCCTCAATCCTGGCTTGTGTGTATGGGCACATGTGTGCCACTGTGTGCATGTAGAGAACAGAGGACAACCTTCAAGTGTTAGTTCTTGCCTTCCACATTATTTGAGACAAGGTCCACTGGAAAGGCCTTACTAGCTGGCCCTTGAGCTTGAGGATTCTTCTAGTTCTATCCCATTACTATAGACCCTTGTGGATTACAGACATATGCACCACTTTTGTGTCCAACTTTATTTGTATATTCTTGGGTCACATCTGGGAAATACGGCATGTATAATGTTCCCTTCCCTTCCCTTTTTCCTTTCCCTTATTTTTTTCTTTTTCCTTTCCCTTTCCTTTCCTTCTCATGGTGATCCTCCTACCTCTGCCTGAGTGCTAGGATTAAAGGTGTGTGCCGCCATGCCTGGCTCCTTTTTTTCTTTTAAGCAGAAAAGCCAACTAGTTATTTATTTTTTAGCTTTTTATTGACAGCTTCCATAAATATAGACAATAAAACCATAATTCCCTCTCTACTCCCATTCCCTCCTCTCATATCCATCCTCTATGGAATTGCCTTTCCCTGCCAATTAGTCTCTCTTATTTTTTTTCTTTTTCTTTAATTTTAAAAATTCTTTTAAAAAAGATTTTATTTTTATTTATTTATTTACTAGAGACGGTGTGGGGGAGAAAGTGAGAATGGGCATGCCAGGGCCTCTAGCCACTGCAAACGAACTCCAGATACATGTGCCACCTTGTGCATCTGGCTAATGTGGGACCTGGAGAATTGAACCGGGGTCCTTAGGCTTCACAGGCATGTGCCTTAACTGCTAAGCCATCTCTCCAGCCCTCTTTTATTTTTTTAAATACTTTATTTATATTTGAGAGAAGGGCCGAGAAAGAGAGAAAGAGATAGGTTGAATATGAACATGTCAGGGCCTTCAGTTGTTGCAAACAAACTCTAGAAGCATGCACCTTGTGCATCTGGCTTAGTGGATCCTAGGGAATTGAACTACTAAGCCATCCTTCTAGCCCTTTTTATTTTGATGTCATCATTTTTTCCTCTTACTGTGACGGTCTTATGTAGGTAGTTTCAGGCACTCCAAGGTCAATGATATCAAGGCCAATTTGTCTGGAAAATTGCATTGTAAGCAGCCCTACCCTTCCTTTGGCTCTTAAATTCTTTCTGACACCTCTTCTGAAATGTATGCTGAGCCTGGGAGGATCAGTGTTGAACACTCCATTGTCACTTCTCAGTACTGTGGTGGTCACTGCCATCTGAAGAGATAAACTTCTTTAACCAAAAGTGAGAGTAGCATTAATATATGGGTATAAACATTTCAAAAAGTTTTTAAGGGCGGTTTGGTGGGCATAAGAAATGTATTTAGCCAGACAATAGCAGACCTTACTTCTCTAGGGCTCATGACCTTCCCAGCCATAGACTTTTGACTAGGTTTTCAGTACCAGGCATGTATTCCTTTATGTGGAGAGGGCCTCCAGTCCAATTAGAGGGTGGTTGGTATTTCCCAGAACAGACATGCCACTATTGCACTAGTTGGCACATTTGCCCTGGCTGGCCAGTCTTAGGCCTTGCAGGGTCCACTGCTGTTTACTGTCATTGATGACTTCTCTCTCCTAAAGGCTTCATTCAGGATCACTCTTTCCACCTGACAGCTAGTCAACAGGAAGAAGGTTTCCAGCTCAGTTCCAGCTTGATTTCATGTTCATGTTTTTAAAAGTTAAAACATGAACAAGCTAGGTGTGACCATGCATACAGTGGGGAGCCAGAGACTGGCCGATACTGGGCTCACTTGTCACCCAGTCTGACCAAAACTCAGGATTCACTGAGAAACTCTGTCTTAAGGAAATGAGATGAGCAATAGAGGATACCTAACATTGTCCTTTGGCCTCCACATGCATTCACATACCACACATGTGTCATACATGCATCACATACACATTCATAAAATAGTAATTAATTTAGTTTACCTACAAAAATTTGTAAATTATACATCATTCAAATTTGTTGGCCAGGTACCAAAAGGTCACTTTTTTGGGCATGTATGTATGTATGTATTTATGTGGAATGCATATGTGTCTGTGTGTCTAGGCCAGACAGAGGTTGATGTCAGATGTCTTCTTCAATTGCTCTCCACCTAATATTTTTCTTTTTTTTTTTGGAGGTAGGGTCTCACTCTAGCTCAGGCTAACCTGGAATTCACTAGGTAGTCTCAGGGTGGCCTCGAACTCATGGTGATCCTCCTACCTCTGCCTATTGAGTGCTGGTATTGAAGGCATGTGCCACCACACCCAGCTCTTCACCTAATTTATTATTATTACTATTATTTTTTGGTTTTGCGAGGTAGGGTCTCACTCTGGTCCAGGCTGACCTGGAATTAACTATGTAGTCTCAGGGTGGCCTCGAACTCTCGGTGATCCTTCTATCTCTGCCTCCTGAGTGCTGGGATTAAAGGCGTGCGCCACCACGCCCGGCTTCTTCACCTAATTTTTTAAGACAGGGTCTGTGACTGAGCCCAGAGTGCATTGATTGAGCTAGACTCGGTAGACAGCAAGCCCCTGGGGATCCCATCTTAACTCATCAGCACTAGGATAACAGTCACTTGTAACCATGCCTGGCACTTCACAGGCTTGCAAGGGATCTGAACTCACGTCCTCATGCTTGTGTGGTCGACACTTTACCTGTTAAGCCATCCTTCCCTAGCCCAAAAGGTCATATTTTTATTAGTGGAGAAATTAATGACTAAAGAGGAAAGATTTTTTCATTTTTCTGTTCCAGGAACAGTTTGAAGTGTGTGCTAAAGGAAGAGGAATAGTTCACCTTGATATAATTGTCATCTAAGATCTGCTTTTCTAATTTCACATGGTGTTGCAGTCGGGTTCGCATTGCTGGCAGAAATCACCCGGCTAAAAGCAGCTTGTGGGGAAAAAAAGAGGTTTATTTTGGCTTACAGGCTCGAGGGGGAAGCTCCATGATGGCAGGAAAAATGATGGCATGAGCAGAGGGTGGACATCACCCTCTGGTCAACATAAGGTAGACAACAACAACCGGAGAGTGTGCCAAACACTGGCAAGGGGAAGCTGGCTATAATACCCGTAAGCCCGCCCCCAACAATGCTTTACCTCCTAATTGCCGTCAGCTGGGAAGACTAGCATTCAGAACACTTAAGTTTATAGGGGACACCTGAATCAAACCACCACACATGGGGATGCTGCTGTTTCTGTTTTACTTTGTCTTGCTGGCTTCTCTCTCTATTCATTGTCTTCTGCTAATAATGAGTTTTATCAACAGCTTTTCCAGTATTCTGAGTCTGAGACAGACACACAAATCAAGGATTTACTATTAAGTGTGACTTTAGGGGAAAACTAACTGAAGGTATTCTGTTAAAGAAAAAACTAGCTAGAAGTATCCTGTTAAAGGAACAATTTCTGAGGTTCTGCTGCTGATTCTCACATCTAGATAGTCTTCAGGGTTATCTATTAAACTTTCTCTGTGTTTTGTATGATTTTTCTATATCATCCTCATCAGTTATCACTCTGCTTTTATACTTGATGTTTTTATAGAAACTCAAACTAGATTTTCCAGTTGTCGCCCAGATTTATACTTACATTACCTTCATACACCCAATTTATATTCTCTCTCCCTGGCTTACCTACTTCCCAACCTGTTCCTTTTTATGACTTACTTACCTACCAAGATTAATGCAGCGAATAGCTTGTTCATTTGAATCACCATTGCCTTTTTCTGTCCTTTGTATGTTTGCTGTATCATTGGTTACCAAATATTATTGTCCCATCTTGTTACTTATTATTCTTGGGCTAGAGAGATGACTCAGCAGTTAAAGGCACTTGCTTGCAAAGTCTGATGGTCTAGGTTTGATTTCCCAGTACCCATGTAAAGCCAGATGCGCAAAGTGGTGTGTTGTAGTTACCTTCTCATTGATGGCGAAAGCACCCCACCAAAAGCAGCTTGTTGGGAGGAAAGGGTTTGTTTTGACTTACAGACTCAAGGGGAATCTTCATGATGGCAGAGGGAAATATGGCATGAGCTGAAACTGGACATCACCTCCTGGTCAAAATCAGGTGAACAACAGCAGCACAAGAGTATGCCAAACACTAGCAAGGGGAATCTGGCTATCACATCCATAATCCCACCCCCAACATCTTCTGCAGGAGGCTTTAGTTCCCAAATTGCCATCAGCTAGAGACCTGGCATTCAAAACACATGAATCAGACCACCACATGTGCATGCATTTGAAGTTTGTTTGCAGTGGCAAGAGGGCCTGGCATGCCCATATATTCATTCATTCATTCATTCATTCATTCATTCATTCATTCTCTTTGCAAATAGTAAATTAATAAAAAATTTAAAAAAGATTACTCTTGTTATTTCTTTTAAGGGCAGGGATACATGATCTTTTCAGCTTTCTGTCTTACCTGTAATTTGGAGCAATTAATGTCATTCTGTTAAGATGCATATTTTAGCCTATATGTTCTTTCAGAAAGGAAATTATAATTGTAGAGTTAATCTTGTAAAAAATTTATTTTTGGATTTGTCTTATTTGTACATTTATATAGGGTCAACATTTGTTGCAGGTTTACTTTAGTGCTAGGTGTTTGAGACAGGGAAAAGCACCTTGAAATGACTTAAATAAGGCCAGCACTTTTTGGTGGATCATGGAAGAAATATACCAGTGAATTGGGAATATAAATATTTGTAATAACAGCATTTTCCTCTCAATGAAAGATTTTTTTTTTTTTAATTTGAGAGACAGAGAATGGGCATGCAGGGCCTCTCAGCTGCTATGAACAAAACCCAGACACATGCAGCCCTTGTGCACATGTGCAACATTGCACACTTGTGTCTTTTTTTTTTTTTTTTTTTTTGGTTTTGCGAGCTAGGGTCTCACTCTGGTCCAGACTGACCTGGAATTAACTATGTAGTCTCAGGGTGGCCTCGAACTCTCAGTGATCCTCCTACCTCTGCCTCCCTTGTGTCTTTTTTTTGCATTTGACTAAACATGAGACCTGGAGATTCGAATGGGCGTTCTTAGGCTTCACAGGCAGGTCCCTTAAACGCTAAGCCATCTCTTCAGTCCTCAATGAAAGGTTTTTTTTTTTTTTTTTTTTTAAATAGTCATTTATTTAAGAGAGCGAGAATATGAATATGGACATGCTAGGGTCTCTAGCCACTGCAAATGAACTCCAGATGCCTGTGCCCTTGTGCACCTGGCTTACATAGGGTCTGGGGAATTGAACCTGAGTCCTTAGACTTTACAGGCAAGCTCCTTAACTGCTAAGCCATCTCTTCAATGAAAGGTTTTGATACTGGTCTTTTAGCAAAGTCCTTGCCACTTAATAGTAAGCAAGTTTACATTTATTTAATTAAATGAAGAAACAATGCCTATTTCTGAAGTAATAAAAAATTAAATTTAGGTGGATTGGGATGTACTATTTCCTTTACTAACAAACATTTAAATTTGTAACCTTCATAGTAAAATTAAGAAAACTAAATTACTTATGGTAATCTGCATAAATTCTTGGAGAAGGCATCTATGATTGATATGAAAAGAGTCAGTTGCCATTATATTAGAGTAGATCTTTATGTGATAGGATATACTTCCTGTTCCAATTTTTTTAAACTTATTAAAACTTCCCAATGTGTTGTTTTGTTAAAAAGTTATCCCTTAAAAGGGGAGTCTTAAGGTAGATAACATGTTTGGGAAGAGTAGACTTCCTCCTTTATATGTTTGTTTTATTGTATTATCCTTTCCTTTTAATGTAACTTGCCCTTACCCCTTATCCTCCACACCTTTTTTGTTTTTGCAGTATCTCTTGCTCCTCCTCCTCCCTCCATCCTACAGGTAACTCCTCAGTTACCTTTAATGGGATTTGTGGCCAGAGTCCAAGAAAATAGTAAGTTTACATCTTCTTTATGCTGTAGATCAGATTACAGGCATAAAATGTCATTTACATATAAATAGTCATTCATTGACTGGTATTTAAAATATTTGAACATTATAAATCATTGTGTAAAGGCTAGTGGCAATGATAAAATAATCAAGGTAAAATTTTCTACTTTCAAAAGCTTTTGGTCTTACTGCATTTGGGAGTTATATAGCTCAGTGCTTAGTATAGCATATGTTTAGTATGCAAAAGGTCCTGGATTTGGTCCCCCAAGACCATAATCAAAATAACAACAACAACAACAAAAAAGGACTTACAAGGGTAAGACCAATAAATATAAAATTATATAAATGTAAGAAAAGAAAGGTCACATCTGAGGAGATTCTCAAAACACCAGATATTCTCATCTTTTTTTTCTGGTTTGCCCAGACAAGTAATAGCCTAGTTTCCTATTAGTGGAGTTGTTAGGAGTCTCATAGGTGGCCTGAGAATTGCCCTCCAGCCCATTGCAACTGTAAAAAGGGCCATGTCTTAGCAGGAAAGCCAAATTGTCATTTTGTCTCCCAAGAGGGTATTATATATTGGCAATGAATTTACCTTGGTTTGTGGTCTGGTGTTGAACCATGAATAATCAGGTAACTACATTGAGTCCTTACCTGGGGAAATATTAAGGAAGCTTAGGAGACTCATGTTTTTCAATCAGGAGGCCTCTATCAACATTTATTAAAGAGTTGACTGCCAAAGAAATCAGTCTCCATGATAGGTGAATTTTCTTCTTGTGAGCAGTCTTCATAAGAGGCCACATCGTAGTCATAGTTAAATGATGGGCATGGAATATGAACTAGGGGAAATATAGTTGATTCTTGAACTACATAGGTTTGAACTGCTTAGATACACTTAATGTAGATTTTGGTAATAATTAAACTCATACCCTATAAATACTGAAAAAAATTAAGAAAATTTAGGTGTATCATGAATGCATATACAATAGATAATAGTCTGATTAATCACTATCATAAGATATACACAATTTATTATAATAGGTTAAAGTCTTATCAGGCTTAGGCATAAAACAACCCAAAGACTATAGATGGCCCAGTTTGTAATTCATAGAAATGTAAACAGTATAAAGATACAGTATAGGGCTGGAGAGATGGCTTAGCGGTTAAGGCACTTGCCTGCAAAGCCTAAGAACTCTTGTTCGAATCTCCAGGTCCCACGTATAGCCAGATGCAAAAGTGACGCAAGTGTGCAATGTTGCACATGAACACAAGGGGGTACACCTGTCTCGAGTTCGATTATAGGGGCTGAAAGGCCCTGTCGTGCCCATTCTCTCTCTCTCTCTCTCTCAAAAATAAAAGAAAAAAAAACAGTATAAATTAAATCACAATTGCATAAAATTAACTACTTTTACTCTACTGCTATAACTTTGCAACTTTGTTGCTATTATGGTGAGCACCAGTGTTGCAAGTACCTGGTTTAAACTAATATTAAGGTAATAATCATTTCTTGTGTAGTTTTCTCTCCCCCCTAAATTGTCTGTTGTGGTTAAGAAGTGCTCTCTCCAGATTGAAAATGTAGCTTAGTGGTAGAGAATGTGCCTACCATATGTAAGGCCCTGAATTTCATCTAATTCTTGGAGGAGATAAAAAAAAAGAGTGATCTTTCATGTTCTCAAGCATTTTTACTACATAAAATTCATACAATATTAAAAATATATGTTAAGCATGCTATTTCTAAGGCTTTCTCAGTCAAAAGTAAGGATATTTGGTGTGTGTATGTGTGTGTGTAGGGGAGGGGATGTCTTAATTGCAGTGTTTTCCAAGGATCAGCAGAACATTAATTTAAGATTTAGAGATGGCTCAGTGATTAAGGTACTTGCCTGCAATGCATAATGACTTGGGTTCGATTCCCAGTACCCATGTAAAGCCAGATGCACAAAGTGGTGCATGTGCTTGGAGTTTACAGTGGCTGGTGGCCCTGGTGTGTCCATTCTCTCTGTCTCTTCTAAGACACTTGGGTGCAAAGCCTAATGATCTGGGTTCAGTTCCCAGTACCCACATAAAGACACACACACACACAGAGTGGCACATTTATCTTGAGTTTGTACTAGATAGAGGCCCTGGTACTCCCATATTCATTTTCCCTCTTCCTTCTGCTTGCAAATAAATAAAAATTAAAAAAAATTAATTTCATAAGGGCAAAGTAGTCCAGTGTAAACATTTCATACTAAGGATGTAGTCACTGATGGGATAGGAATATTTACAGTATGTTGCTTAGGATTTTTTGGAAATGTAAGTTGCCAGTTGTAGAACATAAAAGCTATCAGAATAGGAACTTTGTCCTTTTTGGTTTGCTGGCTGAACCTCTGGCACTTAGAAGTGTCTGACAGATAGTGGGCACTTTAGCCCTTAATTTTTGTGCTTTTATAGCAAAATACATGCTTTCTTTTTTCTTAAAGGCATGTTTGTATTTTAACTGGCTGTAATCAAGTCTTACTGCCTGAGGTTAGTGTCTCTGGTGTCTTCCCTTTTCTGTTTGCTGATTTCTGAAAATAGTGTATTTTATTTATTTTTATTAGAAGGTACCCTCTGAATAACTATAAGGTTTGCAACATTATGATTTCTTTCTTTCTTTCTTTTTTTAAAAAAATATTTATTTGGACTGGAGAGATTGCTTAGTGCTTAAGGCACTTGCCTGCAAAGCCAAAGGACCTAGATTCAATATTGTAGTATCCATGTAAAGCCAGATGCACGAGGTGGTGCATACATCTGGTGTTCATTTGCAGTAGCTAAAGGCCCTGGCACACTCTGTCTTTTTCTCTCCTTTCTTTCTCTCAAATAAATAAAATATTAAAAATAAAGAGAAAGAGGCAGATAAAGAGAGGTGCTACCTTGTGCATCTGGCTTATGTAGGTACTGGGGAATTGAACCTGAGTCCTTAGGCTTTGCAGGCAAGCACCTTAACCACTAAGCCATCTCTCTAGCCCAACATTGTGATTTCTTATGATGGTTTGTAAATTTAAGTTATATCTAATCAGATAAATTTCTTTTATTTTTAAATTAGGGCAGTGTAGCCTATTATTCTTTTGGTTTATATATGATACATGCTGTTACAGAGAGAAAATATCCTTCAGCAAGGTCCAGCTGGTTCACTGTGTGCCCAGCACAGCCATAGTGTGCCCCTTTGCCAGGCTTGTGAAGTTAAATGTGGAATATATGATCCTGTTTCCACTTCTAAAAATTTCTTCTTTGGGGCTGGGAAAATGGCTTAACAGTAGCAGTTAAAGGAGGTTGCTTTGTGAAGCCTGATGGCCCAGGTCCATTTCTCTAGGAATTGCAGGCAAAAAGTGGTGCAAGCATCTGGTGTTCTTTTGCAGTGGCAAGGGGTCCTGGTGTGCCTACACATACACACACAAATTAAAAAAAAAATTCTTTAGCTGGGTGTGGTGGTGCACATCTTTAATCCCAGCACTTGGGAGGCAGAGGTAGGAGGATCACTGTGAGTTTGATCCTACCCTGAGGCTATATAGTGAATTCCAGGTCAGTCTGGGACAGTGTGAGACCCTACCTTGAAAAACCAAAAAAAAAAAAAAAAAAAATTCTTTTGCATCATAATAACAGACCAGTTAGAAGAGGACTTAGCAGAGTACCAAAATTGAAGGACTTTGCTATTTGATTCTACTTTCCATACCCATTTAAGAAAATTGAAGTATTGTTATGGTAACAATGACATTTTCTTCTATCACAAATCTAACTTAATTACATTAATTAATGAAGGGAAACAATTCAATAATATGCTGGAGGATTTTTCTTATTAACTGTCATGATGGGCATTCATCTGGGAGAATCTCACCTTTCAGTTGCTATTGTAAGTTCTGTGAGATGATCTCTCATTTAAAAAAATGTTTTTTTTTCTGTTTATTTGAAAGACAGGCAGAGAGAGTGAGAGAATATTATTGAAGTACTTTATTACATGGTGTTCAAGACTCAGTCGTGTATTGAGTAGGTGATTATGAAACATGTAAAACATAACAGCAGTAACATTGCCTCTATCTTAAAAGTCAGAACCTAATTTGGCCACTCGGTTACATTGTATGCCATTTGGGATCTTCTCTCATGCCCCCTCCCTCTTAGTCCCCTTTGTGTGTAGTGTGCTGTGACTGATTTTATATGCAAAGATATATATTTAAATGAATGTAATGTAGCTAAGGGGGCTTGCTTAGGAAGTGCAAGGATCTGGGATTGAGCTTTGTATCATACAAAAAAAATGAAAATGACACTGGGCATGGTGGTGCACACCTTTAATCCCAGCTCTCGGGAGGCAGAGGTAGGAGGATTGCCTTGAGTTCGAGGCCATCCTGAGACTACATAATGAATTCCAGGTCAGTGTGGGCTAGAGTGAGAGACCCTACCTCGAAAAACCAAAAAAAGAAAATGAAAACACCCTCCAAGGTAAAGATTAAATTATAAAGTGGAACACTAAGTAAAAGAAATAATAATTTATGGCAATCCTATAAAACTGGCTCTGAGATTGCTACTTTAAATAATTGTTGCCAGTATTTCTGAGTAATTTTACAGTGAAATTTCTCAGTAATTTTTCTGTGGAGTTGTTTAAATCAGTCTTTACCTTATAACTGTACAGTGCTATATTGTTTCTTGCTCTATCCATATGAAAAATGTTAAGTTTTGTAAAGGATATATTAAAAACCACATATTCATATATTGTATTAAAAAATTAACGGGACTGGTGTCAGGCACGGTGGCATATCCTGTACTTCCAGAACTTAGGAGACTGAGGCTGGAGGAGTCCAAGTGTAATGTCAGCTTGTGTACATAGTGAAACCACCTTACCTCCAGAAAACAACAATACAAACTTCCCAGGACTAAGTAATTTTTAAAAATTATTTATTTGCAAGGAGGGAGGGAGAGAGAGAGAGAAAGAGAAAGAGGGAGGGAGATAGAAAGAGAATGAGAATGAAAATGGGAAAGAGAGTGAATGAGCATGGACACACCAGAGCCTTTAGCCATTGCAAACAAATTCCAGATGCAGGCACCACTTTGTGCATCTGGCTGTACAGTGTGTACAGTGGGGAATCAAATCCAGGTTGTAAGCCATTGCAGGCAAGTGCCTTAACCACTGAGCCATTTCTCCAGCTCTGAATTTTTTTTTTTTTTTGAGGTAGAGTCTCGCTGTAGCTCAGGCTAACCTGGAGCTCACTATATAGTCTCCGGGTGGCCTTGAACTCATGACTATCCTCCTACCTCTGTCTTCCAAGTGCTGAGATTAAAGGCATGCACCACCATGTCCAGCTTGAACTAATTTTTAATGAATAAAGCTTTGATGTTTACAAAGTCATCACTCACAGAGTGGCAAAAGGAATGAATACTGAACTAGGATGGAGTATGGCATAGGTAGGGCTGATTCTTACAAAGCTCTAATATCTTTATTTATCTATTTAATTCATTCAAGACTTAGATAAAAAAACAACAGAATTGCTCAGGGAATTTCATAGATAAATTTTTGATACTTTATAAGTAAGAATTATTGTTGATCATTATAACTGGGTAGCTGATGGAGCTGGGGCGATGGCACAGTGGTTAAAGGAATTTGTTTGTAAAGTCTGATGGCCTGAGTTTGATTCCCCAGTACCCATGTAAAGCCAGGTGCACAAAGTGGCACATGCATCCATCAGTAGTTCATTTGCAGTAGTGGTAGGTCCTGGTGAGTACCTGGGTGCTCACTTTCTCTGTCCAATAAATAAATTACAAAAACTGGTTAGCTGGTAAATAAGAGGGTGTTTCATTTAGTTGTGTTCAAAAATGTATAAAACATTTGAAAACTCTGAGTTTGGAGACCATGTTTTGGATGCTACAGTATTTCTGACTCCTCATCTGTGAAAGCATATCTTTGTTGGATACAATTTTAAATATTTTAAATTATTCTTATAATATCTTTGGATATTTAACATGAAGAATAAGTTACTCTGAATTAGGTGAAATTCTGTAAACAAAACATCTTAATGGAGCTATCCAAAGTTATTAATGATTTTCCTTTCCAATTGCTAACATTCTGTTTTAAAAAACAGGCTAGCATATTGGTGAGCATTTATAATCCCAAATTTAGGAGCCTGAGGCAGGAGGATTGTGAGTTCATGGCCAGTTTGGGCTATATAGTGAGATCCTGTTTGAAAAATAAACAAAAAATTGAGAACAGAGTAGCAAATTGTTAAAATTTGAGTATTCCCTAGATTCAGTTTCTTATGAGATATGGTTATTATCATATTAGTTTATAAATATCTCTGTAACTCTTTGAATATGGTATAAAGCCAAACTACATTGTATTGATTTCTTTGGAAAAAAGATTATGTGTTATCATGAAAAGGTTCCAGAGGCCCAATTAATAGCATTTGGTCAAAACTCTATTTAACACCCATCACTGCTAACTCAAAGGGAAAGTAGAAAGTCATGCTTGGAGATTTCAAACATTGTAGTTGGTGGGAAGGCTTTTCATGGCCACCTTTTTTTTTTTTTTTGAAAGATTATTATTTCCATGTCTGTGTTTGTATTTCATTAATGTAGATGCTTAGATAAGAAATACTGAGGATTGTATAATGTATAGTTGTCAGTTCATTATGTTCTTAGTTTCAGATACACCACCGCCACCACCACCTGTGGAAGAACCTGTCTTTGATGAATCCCCTCCTCCTCCTCCTCCTCCAGAAGACTATGAAGAGGAGGAAGCAGCTGTGGTTGAGTACAGTGACCCTTACGCTGAAGAAGACCCACCATGGGCTCCAAGGTCTTACTTGGAAAAGGGTAAGTGTCAGAAGCTATCTGGAGAATGAGAAGCCGCCTATGCATAAAAATGAAATTTGCTAGCACTGAAGAATCTTGAAAAGTAAAGATTATTTATTTGTGTCATAGGGTCTTTTTTTGTTTTGTTTTGTTTTGTTTTGTTTTGTTTTGTTTTGTTTTGTTTTTTTGATGTAGTGTTTCACTGTGGCCCTGGCTGACCTGGAATTAACTATGTAGTCTCTGGGTAACCTTGAACTCACGGCAATCCTCCTACCTCTGCCTCCTAAGCAAGTGCTGGGATTAAAGGCATGCGCCACCATGCCTGGCTTGTTCGTATCATACGTTTAATTATAGTAATTTAGTTTACAAGGTTTATGATTTTGAAAGTCATGCTAGTGAAGTTTTGTGATTACCTTTTAAATTGATAAATGTCACCTCTTATTCCTCTTGAACTTGCTTTTCATAAATGGTTTCTATAACACAAAAATCACAAGTAAAATCCCCCCCCCCCCCCCCGTGCCTCAGGGCGAGGATTGTTTTTCCAAATTAGTAGTTCTTTCTATCCCCATGCTTTAGAATATCCTCATCAGCATCATTGTTTTAAATGAGTTTGTCTCTTGTTTTGAGACAGAGGTGCACTGTGTAGCCCAGGCTCAAACTATTGGTAGTCCTGCTCAACTTCCTACTCACTAGTATAACAGATGTGCACCACCATGTCTAAGTTTTATAACATTAATTTTGATTTTTTTTTTTTTTTTTTGACTTTTTGAGGTAGGGTCTCTCTGGCCCAGGCTGACCTGGAATTTCATTCTGTAGTTTCAGGGTGGCCTTGAACTCACGGTGATCCTCTTACTTCTGCCTCCCAAGTAATTTTGATTTTTTTTTATGTCAAATATTTCAGTTTTTTTAAAATCTCCATTAGGAAGCTTTCTTCCAGAGTAATGATTTCTCAGTCTTTTTGCATAGTAGAATTGATCATTTCTTTAGTGTAGTAGCTTCTGCTGAGTATGTTAGCTCATGACATACATCTTGGGTGAACTTCTGGCTTTCATCAGTACTAATCAGCTCAGCTGGATGTGGTGGCTCACAACTGTGATCCCAGTACTTGGCAGGCTGAAGCAGGAGGATTGCTGAATTTGTGGCTAGGCTGGGCTACAGAGTGAAACCTTCTTTTTAATTTTTTTTTAAAAAGGTTAACCAGCTCAAAGCAAAGTGTGTTGATTGTTGATCTATAAAGACATTTTCTGTTTAGGAAATCAAAGCTATTAACTCACTGTCTCAAAACTGGCTGCACATTGTAATTACTGTAGGTTTATTTTTATTTTTGATGGAGAGAGAGGCAGAGAGAGAGAGAGAGAGAGAGAATGGGTATGCCATTCAGCCTGCTGCAAATGAACTCGTTGTGTGCACCCCCTTGTGGCACTTGTGTAACCTGTGCACATGTGCAGAAGGGGTGTATGCATTTGGAGTTTCATTGCAGTGGCTGGATGTCCTGGAGTGTGCATTGTGCGCACGCGCGCGCACACACACACGTGGGGGTGGGGGGAGGGAGGGAGAGAGAGAGAGAAAAGACCAGTTTGTTGGGCTTGCCTCAAAAAAAAAAATAAAAGAGAAATTAGTGGAACTGGAGAGATGGCTCATTGGGTCAAAGCACTTGTCTCACACACATGAGAGGGCCTAATTCACCCTACATTTGATTCCCCAGCACATTATAAGCAGCTGGTTTTGGCTATGTATGCCTGCAAACTTAGATCTGGGGGAGCAGAGACCAGAGAATGGTTGGGCTCCTGACTGGAAAAAAAAAAAAAAAAAAAAAAACAGCTCCAGGTTCATTGAAAAGCAGAAGAAGATGAGTGATAGAGAAAGGACCTTCTCTGGCATCCACTTGTGTGTACATGGGATGCATGCATCTGCACATGCACACATACTGCATATACATGCAAAAAAAAAGAATTAATAGAACTATACTTAGGGCCAAGATAGAGCAACAGTAATCAAATTTACTCTTCCTCTTCAAATCAGAATTGAAAAAAATTAACAAAATAATGGTTTTCAGACACTGAACAAGATGCAGTGGTAGAGTGACCCCGGAGAGAAGACAAATCAGCTGCTTTCTGTTACATGGGTTTCACAAATGCACACAAGTTCAAGAAGGGAAAGAAAAATGAACTTGAGAGAAAAGGTCAATAGCCTTGACATAGGCAACAGGAACACCCAAAGATGAGTCAGAGGAAAAAAAAGCAAAAACAGACCAACAAATTATATAGGGACTGATCAAACAGTATTACTATAGATGTCATTGTAATCTCTAGGAGAGATGAAGACGGGGGGAGGGGGGAGATCAGATTATTTTCACAGTTGTTGGAAGCTATGCTTTTAAGTTATCTATTGCTAGCAAATTATTCCAAAATTTACTGGCTTAAAAGTTAGGATTTCCCAACTTCTCTCTGTGGGTTAGCTGGGTCCTGTAACTCAGGGAGTCTCATGTGGCTGAACTCCAGGCATGGGCATGGGCTGGATGTTTAATGGGAAGAGGGAGGATTTGATTTTAGGCCATTGGTTATGGCTATGGGCAGAATTCATTTCCTCATAGCTGATTAATCTGAGGGCCTTAGTTTCCTTGTTAGTCAGAGGCTTCCCCAAATTTTGGGCCACATAGGTCTCTTCATAGGGCAGCTTACAACATGGTAGCTTGTATCTTTAGAATGAACAAAGAAGAGCCAGAAAAATCTATGCATGCAGGACAAAAGGGAGTTGAGGTTGCAAAAAGACACTAATATTATGCAGCAGAAATTATTGAACCTTTGTTGGAAGCTACTGTGGCAGCTGAGGCAGGAGGGACACAAGTTTGCATGGGCTACAGAGTGAGTCCAAGACCAATCTGGACAATTTAGTGAGACTCTGTATCAAAATAAAAAGTAAATTGAGGTCTGGGATATATTTCAGTGACAGAGTGTTTACCTAGCATGTGCAAGGCCCTAGCCATGGCAGCTTTTTAAAAAACAAATTAGGAATGTACTTACCATTTGTTCTGGGAACCCTTTCCTACATACAGACTTAAGAAAAATGATTACATATTTTCACAGAGACTTGAACACAAACATGCTTTTTTCATAATAGTCCCAAACTGGAAATAGCCCAAGTGTCTTTTATCTGGTGTGTGGATAAACTAATTCTGGGATATCCATCCAATCAGTGGACTTCTTTTTGAAAAGAAACTAATTACTGGTATAAGCAACAAAAGGATAGATCTCAAAAGTGTGAGAATGAAAGAATTCCAACAAAGACAGTATATTACAGGCACCAGTAAATGAGGTAATTTGATACAGAGGGTTATAAGGAAATTTTGACGCAAGGGTTATGTTCTGTATGGTGATGATGACCACACAAGTCAAAACACATTGAACACTACAAGCATGCATTTATTTATTTATTTATTTATTTATTTATTTATTTATTTATTTATTTATTTATTTATTTATTTATTTGGTTTTTCGAGCTAGGGTCTCGCTCTAGCCCAGGCTGACCTAGAATTCACTCTGTATTATCAGGGTGGCCTCTAACTCATAGCAATCTTCCTACCTCTGCCTTCTGAGTGCTGGAATTAAAAGCGTGTGCCACCACGCCTGGCTTAAGTATTTTGTTTTGTCCTGGACAGGGTATTGCTATGTTGCCTGGACTAGCCTAGGACTTGCTAGAGTGGTTTTATTTTGTTTAAGTTACACCTTTAACACCCCCCCCCCCCC
>PVKW010006803.1:0-20664 GCA_004027895.1 Orientallactaga bullata | reverse complement strand
AAGGCATTATACTGGGGCGTGGCTCTGTATCAACATTGTTTACAAACTCCCTAGCTGATTTCAACACTGTTCTAGGAAAAATGACAGTTTACAGCTCAGTTATTTCTTTTTTAAAAATTAATTAATTAATTAATTTGCAAGGGGAGAGAGAGAGAGAGAGGGAGAGGGAGGGAGGGGCAGACAGAGAGAGAATGGGCACACCAGGGCCTCTAGCCACCGCAAACGAACTCCAGACGCTTGTGCCCCTTGTGCATCTGGCTTATGTGGGTTCTGGGGAATTGGGATCCTTTGGCTTTGTAGGCAAACGCCTTAACTGACTGCTAAGCCATCTCCCCAGCCCTCAGTTATTTCTTTAGGCATAGTGAAAAGTTTACTTTTTAAAAAGTAACTCTTCAGTGGATATGTAAACACCTAGAGACTTCTAAAAGAAAGTATGTTTTTCTATTCATCTAACTCTTTAAAATATGCCAGGACCATTCCTGAAATTAAAAAAAAAAATTAATTTATTTATTTGCAGAGAGAGAGAGAGAGGGAGAGGGAAAGAGAGAGAGAGAGGGAGGGAGGAAGGGAGGGAGGGAGGGAGGGAGGGAGGGAGAGAGGAAATAGAGAATGGGTGCGCCAGGGCCACTGGCCACTGTAAATGAACTCCAGACGCATGTGTCCACTTGTTCATCTGGCTTATGTGGGTACTAGGGAATCAAACCTGGGTCCTTTGGCTTTGCAGGCAAGCGCCTTAACCACTAGCCATTTCTCCAGCCTTTTAAATTTTTTTTAAACTTATTTTTTTATTTTATTTTAGAGACAGAGAGAGAATTGGCTCACCAAGGAGTGAGCCACTGCAATTGAACTCCAGATGCTTGTGCCACCTAGTGGGCACGTGTGGCCTTGTACCTGCCTCACCTTTGTGCGATGGCTTACATGGGATCTGGAGAGTGGAGCATGGGTCCTTAGGCTTTGTAGGCAAGCGCCTTAACAGCTAAGCCATCTCTAGCCCCTGAAGATGTTTTTGAAGTTTTTGTCTTTCCAAACACAAATATTAAGAGCTAAGTATGGTGTCTCACACCTTTAATACCAACACTAGGTAGGCTGAGGTAGTATGATTGCCATGAGCTCGAGGCCAGCTATTTTTATGCATTTTGTACCTAGTATATCACAAGACTTACTACTAATGATAAAAGAAGCTAATGTACTTCCGTAGAACGTTTACCATGTAAAAGTCTGTTTTATGTGATTTGCTTTATTTAACTAACAATGTTTTGCGGTAGCAAGTATTAGAACTGTCATAGTTCCCATGATAATATAATTTAGGAAAGTTAAGTATGTTCTGTGTGTTAGTAACAGTTGAGTTGGGAATTGAACTCGCTCTGGGACTTTGCAGCCCATTTACCAGCACTCATCTCTTTGCAACTTTTCTACTTGAATTTTATATCCCTTCCTTTATACTATTACTCTCTATATACTCCTAGCTCAGCCATAGAATTTTTAGCTAGAAGTGTGGATACTAGAATTGTCACAGTACAGTCCATTGTTTTGTCCATCTTTGTATCAGAGAAATTCAGTGGGTGCTGTGTTAATGATCATCTGAAATGAATATGACCATTAATTCTATCTGGGGATTTCTAAAAAGCATCTGAAAGGACATGATACTTGTGATGTGCCTTGAACACCGAGTGGGAGTTTCTCAGAGAAGAGAGAATGTAAAGGGCTCCTAGGCAAAGGGAGTTCCCTATATTAGAGTTGTGGCTCTTTGGGGTTTGGCGAGTAATGTGCTTATGGGGAATGGCCAGTTTGGAGGGAGCAGGTGGGAGTTTGGTATTTTTCTTCCCTTAAAAAGTTATTTATTTATTTATTTAGACTGAAAGAGGAGTTAGGGAGAGAGAGAACAAAGAGAGAAAGAGGGAGAGAGTAAGTATGGGTGCACCAGAGCTTCCTGCCATTCAGATAAACTCCAGACACATGCATCATTTGGTGCATCTGGCTCTACATAGTTACTGAGGAACTGGACCTGGGCTTTGCAATTAAGTGCAACCTCTGCAGCCCCCTGGTATTTTTCTTAAAAAAACATAAGATAGTAGAGGGAGAGGAAGACAGACAGAGAATGGGCGTGCCAGCAACCTCTCGGCTGCTGTGAATGGACTCCAGATGTGTGTGCCCCCTTGTGGTCAAGTGTGGCATTGTGCCCTTGTTCCACTTTGCATCTGGCTAAATGTGGGACCTGGAGATTGGAACCAGCGTTCTTAGGCTTAGCAGGCAGGCGCCCAAACCACTAAGCCATCTCTCCAGCCCAACCTTTTCTTTTTGAGATACATGTAATAGGGTAGAGGCCATTGGAAAGGAGAAGTGGGAATTGAGATGTTTGGATACCTTCCGAACTCTGTGTGTGTATGCATGCATGTGTATGTGGAGGTCAGAGGTTGATGTTGATCTTCCTCTATTGCACTTCACCTTATTTACTGAGGCAGAGCCTTTTAGTTGAGCCCTGGGCTCAGCAAGTCACCTCATGTACCCAACTTGCTTCAGGGATCTCCTGTTCCCATTTCCCAAGCTCTGGGATTACAGGTGGCCCACTGTACCTCTGTAGCATTTACATGGGTGCTAAGGACATGAAATAAGGTACTCATGCTCACATGGCAAGCGCTTTATGTGCTGAGCTGTCTCCCCAGTTCCTGGATACCTTTCCAAGTAAGAGAGAAGGCCCTCTCCTGAGGCAGTGGCCCTGAAAACTGTGTAAATAGAGTTGTAAATGGAAAGGTTTTCATGTAGTGTTGTCACTTATTTCTTTTAGCTCTTTCAGAGTCTTTTGCAAAGAATCAAAGAATGTCTTCAGAAGTCATGTTTTAGGAGCTAGGCTTGTGCTCAGGTGGTAGAGTGCTTGTCTAAACATGCACCAGAGCCCTAATTTTTCTCTAGCACCTCATAAGCTGGGTGTGGTGGCTCATGCAGTTGGGAGGTAGAGGCAGAAGGATCAGGATTTAAGGTCATTCTCAGCTACATAGTGAATTCAAGGCTAGCCTACAATACATAAGACCCTGTCTGAAAAAGATAATTTTTTATGATGTGTCAGTTAACAAGTGCTTTAGACATTGAAAGCAGTCATTCATACTGCTTAGAAAATCTCTAGGTAAAGCACGTATTCCACTTTAAAAATTAGTACATTGGCTTAGGGCAGTGACCCTGGTGAAGACATAGGAAAGTGCTTGGATTTGAGAGATTTAGGAATGTAAAATTATAGGACTTGGGATTATGGGGAGAGTACTAGGGGAAGGTAAGGTTAACTCCTAGTTTCCTGGCTTGTTTAGAAACTCACAGTAGAATAAAAGCTACTGCCATGAAGATTGGAGGAAAAGAGGAGCATAGGTAATCATCATTGCCAAATGTGCAGGAAGATTGGTTAATAAAAGAGTAAGAGAAGGCTAAGGACCTCCAAACTAGGTCACTTTTGAGTGTAAAGGTTTCATTAGAATGGGGGAAACTGGCTACATTAACTAAGGGGCATTATTTTCATAGAAATAGTATCTACAATAGGATCTGAACCATCTCTTAATTCAGATTGCATTGTCAAGTAGCTTAATGAAATCTTCCTTGATAGTGTCAAAATTAACTTTGTTTTACCTCAGAGGAGAGTATACATAAATTCAGTATTATTTAAATGGGGTTTTGCTGCCATAGAATAAACATGACAGTTTCTATGTAAATAAAAAAATCTCAGTTCATAACATGACTTTAAAAACACTTCGAGAGAGAGAGAGAGAGAGAGAGAGAGAGAGAGAGAGAAGAAAGGCACAAAGACAGAGAATTGGATGTGCCAGGGCCTCCAGCCACTGCAAATGAACTCCAGACTCATGTACCACCTTGTGTATCTGGCTTTATGTGGGTCCTGGGTAATCAAACCTGAGTCCTTTGGCTTTGTAGGCAAGTGCCTTAACCACTAAGCCATCTCTCCAGCCCCATAGCTTGATTTAACAAAGTATATTGAGGTGGATAATCTTTCTTACTATTTGATTTTTCTAATAGCTTGCCAATAGTTGAATAAACTTAGTTGTTAGTTTCAGCTGCTAATGCTTTATAGTACTTGGTTGTCATTCTTGTTAGCTCATGCCAGTACTAGTATAGGTAGCATTTTCATTTCCCTGCACTGTTACTTTAGCATCACGCTTTCTCCAACATTTGTTATATTTCTAACTGACTCAGTAGATGAATACAGGATAGACTTTTAGAAGTATTCAAAATGCTAGGTCTTGTGTTCTGTGATGCTAGGGAGATTCAGAAATGCATAAACAATTTCCTCTAGGAATTTGCAGTGTGGAATTTGTATTGTTCCTTGTTTTGATTTATGTATTTTATGAGAGAAAATAATTGAGTCCTTTTACTCAATCATTGACTACCATTACTACATGGCTCCTCCCCTTCCCTCCCTTCTCCATCACTTTTCATATAAAATTACGAGATTTGGGCTAGAGAGATGGCTCAGCAGTTAAAGGTGCTTGCTTGCAAAGCCTGGGTTCAATTCCCCAGTACCTACATAACATGAGATGCACATAGTGGTACATGCATCTGGAATTTATTTGCATTGACGAGAGCCCCTGGCATGCCCATTTGATCTCTTCCTTCCTCTCACATAAATATGAAAAAAACTATTGCTCAGTTACAAACCTTCATAACATAGTTTTAGAATGTGTTCAGTTAAAATGTTAACTTGGAATAGTATCCTTTGAAATTTAGAGTATATTTCATATTAGTAGAAACACTGAGGGGAAAAAACTAGGCACTATTAATTCTTCTGTTTCTCACATAACCAAATGTTTAACATTTGGTGTATGTTTATTTCTTTCCCTGGAAAGAAAAAAAAATTTTTTTAAAACAGCATTTTTGTGGATTAAAATAAAAAAAAACTTAATTTCAAAAGTGATCACTAATTTTTAAAAGAAATTAATTTTTTTGTGTTAATTTATTTGTTAGCAACAGAAAGACAGAGAAAGAGGCAGAGAGAGAGAATAGGCGCACCAGGGCCTCTAGCCACTGCAAACGAACTCCAAGATGCACGTGCCACCTTGTGCATCTGGCTTACGTGGGTTCTGGGGAATCGAGCCTCAAACCAGGTTCCTTAGGCTTCACAGGCAAGCTTCTAACCGCTAAGCTGTCTCTCTAGCCTGTGACCACTAATTTTGACACCCTACCCCCAAAGGAGGAAAAGCTCTCACTTTTTTACTGTTATAGCCAGGGTCTGTGTAGTCTTATATAATGTGAATTCCAGCCAAATTATTGCTATATTTTCAAGAATGAAAGGGATGAACAGAGAGCTGAGTGGCTTCCTATGTCTAGGATTCTCTTTGTTGTAGCAGCTCCTAAAATCTCTTCTGACTCTACTTTCCAGTGGGCTGGCATTTCTATAAGTATCTAAATTATTGCATTTTCTTTAAAAAAAAAAAAAAAAAGCCAGAAAGTATTAGGTTGACCAACAATACTAAATGCTGTAACTTAAATTTTCTTACATTTATACTTAAACTTGTGTGACAATGAATTGTGTTTAGGTGTCTATGGTTTGAGAAATGCAGATCTAACTCTTCCAAGCTAGGCTTTTGCAAAGTATTTCATGATATCCTTAACATCACAATTAATAGAAAACGTTCAGATTCAGGAAGCCATTTAATTTTTACTGATGCATGCCAGGACCACACATTTGCTTTTTAATTTTTATTTTATTTTAATTTTGAGAGAAAGAGGTGGGGGTGGGGGGAAAGGCACACCAGGACCTTCAGCCTGCTGCAAACAAACTCCAGATGCATGTGCCTCCTTGTGTGCAGGTGCGACATTGTGTGCTTGCATCACTGTGTGTCTGGCTACGTGGCACCTGGAGATTTATTTGAACATGAGTTCTTAGGCTTCTCAGGCAAGTGCCTTAACTGCTAAGCCATCTCTCTAGATGGCCCCCATTTTTCTTTCCTCTCTTTTCCTCCTTCCCTCCCCCTCCCTTTTCTCCTTCCTGTTTTTTTTTTGTTTTTTTTTTGGGTGCTGGGATGGAACTCAGATGTGTGTGCACGCACATACATCTAGTACTGAGCCACTGAGCTACATCCCCAACCCTGAAATTTTCTTTAGTTGCATTCATTATATCAGAAATCTCTGTTGCGGTTTCTGTTTCTCATTTATATGGAACAGTAAGGTCACATGAGGAACAAAGACCATCTATGATTCTCAGAAAAGTAGATGGAGGTTTTGTTGAGCTAAGTTCTGAGTGTTATGTAAAGGGTGTATGGGGCTGTAACAAAGGCTTAATCTTACAATAGATTTGAGTAAGTTACAAAGCATCCCAGTTTAATAAAACAGGTAAATTTCTGTTAGGAACCAGAAATTATCTGAGACAGTGGTTGAGAGGCCCATTACCAAGTGAGTTAGGCAGTAAATGTCATAGGAGAATTTATAGGTATCATGGTTCTTAACACTTTCCAACCAGTTTTGTGGATGGTTGAAATTGGTGACATAATGCAATGTAAGTTTTGAAAGAATATATACAGTGGACTTCCTTTATTAATGCATTTAACTTGTGGGAAATCAACCGCTATTTAATGAATAGCCATAAATTCCAGAAAAGAGACATGAATCTTTAGCCTGTCTCATTTCTTACTTGCCCCTCATAACACTAACATAATTGTAATTTTAACCATAAGAATTTTCTTATATAATGTAGTGCCTCCATACAAGTTCATGTGAAGAAATAGCCATCTTTCACAATTCTGATTCCCTAATTGCAGTGATGGACTTTCTTCATAGGCTGTTGAAGGATAAGTTTTACTAAATGTGTATGTGTGTGTATGGGGGGATTCTTGATTTAGAATTTAATTTTCCTTGAAAGTATAATTTCATCATATAAGACTGGTGATTAGATAGGAAATACATGCACATGAATTTTAGAAAATTGCTATTTTAATGCTTGTTTTGTTTTCTTTCTAGGAGTAGTAGTAGTCTCATTCACATCTAATTTTGTTTTTTCCCCCAGTTGTGGCAATTTATGATTATACAAAAGACAAGGAAGATGAGCTGTCCTTTCAAGAAGGAGCCATTATTTATGTCATCAAGAAGAATGACGATGGTTGGTATGAGGGTGTTATGAATGGAGTGACTGGGCTCTTTCCTGGGAATTATGTTGAGTCCATCATGCATTATTCTGAGTAAAGCTCAACAGGGTTGTGCTTTCCTTACAAGAATAGTCAGGTCTTCTCAGAGTATCCGAAGGCCCTGGGGATTTCCCTCCAGTGAATTAGAATGAAGCATACAAATGATAAGAGCTACTTATTTTATTTCTTTTTGTTAATACTCTAGTATTAAAAATAAGCCAAGTCTGAACAAATGGATTTTTTCCATCATTTGTATTATGCTGAGCTGTATGGATTAAAATAAAGTGACCATTTCTGAATATGTGACAAGTAAAATAACATAAATATGTAGCTAAAATAAATCAGATTGACTGATTAAGAAAAAAAAAATCTGGGATCTTTCTCAGGAATCTTGCATTTCCTTGGGATTTCTTTTTCTGCGGAATTAGTGGCAATGGGTAGTTTTTCATTGCCCATGCGAAGTAAGGATTAGCCTCGTGGCCCAATGGGTGCCCTAGCTCCTTACTTTCTTCCAAAAGTATAAAATGGAAGGAACAAATGTTTAAATACTGTACTTAACTATTTCTAAATTGTTTCAGATGGCTTTTTTCCCTCTTTAATACTGTAAATTCTACATTCTTTTAGCACTTGAGTGTGCCAGACGAGTTAATATTGAACTCACTTGCATCCTATCATGTTTTGTTTGTAGTTTATAAGGATGATGAAATGTGAAAGTCTCCAACACTCGGAGGGTGGTTAACAATTGTTAATATGCTGCATGAGACTGCATTGCCTCTAATGGCCAATGTCCCTGATGTGAAGTGTGGTAGGCTGGGTCATACGCTGAGGTGGGTGTGTGAAGCTAGATAGGAAGGGTCCTAAGACTTTGAAGGGCACTCTTGTCTTAGGTACCGTTTCAAAGACTAGAATCTTGGAAGTCAGACCAACTATTAACTATTTTTCTTTTGCTAGTTAGAAAACACTTTTTTTTTTTTTTTAAAAGAGAATAATAGTTATTTTCAAGTCTCCTGACAGTCACTGGGAATAAAAGGCTGCTACTGTGCTCTGTGAATATTATTACTGGCCAGTGTTAGCTGTAGCTGAATCATTTTTATTCTCTCAGCTCTAGAAAAGGTAAATATTTATTTGCCCGATTTTGTGTGCTTAGACTCTTGTAACTACTCATAGTAAGACTTTGAACATTATGTGTCAAAGAGAATATCATGAAAGATTAACAGGCCCAAAATCTCAAACTAGTTACACTGATGAAAATCAATATAACAAATAAGTTATTTTCCCCCATATATACAATATACAGTGGAGTTTGTATGTCTGATAGCTTTAATAATCACCTCTGTAATTAGCATAAGAAATACTGAAAAAATAGAAAGGTTTCTTTGTAGTAGGTGAATACCATGATGGGCCAGCTTGTGTCCAGGCCCCATGCTCCAGTGAATTGGCCAGAATGGATCTTTGCCAGGTAACTTCCTCTGCAGGGCGAAAGTGGTAATTGCTGTATATATTTCAAAGGTGGGCCTTAACATGATGGGTAGTGTAGATAGAAGGATGTGGTTGAAAAATGAGTAAGTGTGGTAGTATGTAAAGAAATGCAGATGAGATAGGCAGAAGTTAACATTCCACTTGTAAATCTGAGCATAAAACTTTTTATCATCATTTAACCAGCTCTTTTCCTTCTCAAGCCTTTTGTTGTTTTAAAATTGAAATTGTTTGCAACAGGTCTGTAGGACAGGCTAGAACCCATGGTGATCCTCCTGCTTAAGCAAGTGCTGGGATCATAGCATGACTCGTCACACCCAGCTTTTTTTTTTTTTTTTAAATTTTGTTTATTTTTATTTATTTATTTGAGAGTGACAGAGAGACAAAGAATGGGTGCATCAGGGCCTCCAGCCACTGCAATGAACTCCAGATACATGCGCCACCTTGTGCATCTGGCTTACGTGGGTCCTGGGGAATCGAGCCTTGAACCAGGGTCCTCAGGCTTCACAGGCAAGTGCTTAACCACTAAGCCATCTCTTCCACCCCCCCACCCCCTTTTAAAATAAAACATTGCAAAGTAACTACTTTGGTTTTAGATTTTTTCCAAACAAACACTGGGATTCAGCTTTAACTTCCTTGCTTCTAGTACACCTTCTGTTTTGTGCATTTGTTAGGTCATCTTGACATGTCTTAATCCTATCTTCCAGGTAATGGCCCTAGATATCCTGTAAGCCTTTAGCTTCATCTTGGACTCAAATAAGACTATACACGGCTAAGTTAAAGTCTTTTTGTACTAATAACGCAACTAGGGAAACTTCTGAAAATAGTTAACTCACTAACTTATTTAAATAATTACTCTCTAACTTATTTAAATAGTTTTTTGTTGAGAAAACTTAATGTAGAGAATGTTTTGAAATCTGGCAAACAGCTATCTCACCACTGCCAGAAGCAAAGACAGCTGCAGCGGAGCTAGGGTCAGGCAACAGGAGTGCAGCTTGTCTGCAGAAGCGCGACACTGGTGAGGTCCTCTATGCTGAAGACCCGCAGTGGGGACACTCCATGGGGCACTGAGTTTTTTTG
Source organism: Orientallactaga bullata (assembly GCA_004027895.1). Lineage (NCBI taxonomy): Eukaryota > Metazoa > Chordata > Mammalia > Rodentia > Dipodidae > Orientallactaga > Orientallactaga bullata. The sequence continues at coordinate 10,993 of PVKW010006803.1, read as the reverse complement.
TATTATGTAGTACTGATGTAACTTTTTTGCATCTTTTTGATTTTTACAGTTCCGATTTTATAAATTGGCTTGGAAGGATGCTGTATAATGAGCCAGGGCTACAGTAATTGGAGGCTTTTAATGTAATATTATGTACATTGCATGCTATTAATACCCTTTGAAGGCATTACCTATTTTATTGTAAGCTTCCTCCATTTACTTACCCACACACTAACAGCTGGTAGTAGGATTTCAGATGAGTTCAGAAAAAATCTTAATATGCTACACAATTATTGGCCTAAAATGTGTTGGCCAGTAAGCATTCACCTTGTGAGTACAGAAGTTATATAATGAGGGTCTTACTATGACACATCTTTTTGACTGTGTGGCCATTCCCAACCCTTCTCCCCCCCCACCCCTGAAAAAAGTGCCAGTGTTTAAAAATCTACACCTGAGAAGATTTTGGTCTGCTGTGTTTGGAATGAATGAGTCTAAAGATATTTCCTTCAGTATTTTCCATCTGTTAGCTACTTCTGTCCTCTTCAGATGCATCTGCTGCCCCATCTTGGGGTTGGTACAGGACTTGATGTTGCTATGTTCTCCAGGTGACATTTTCACCCCCTTCCTTCTTTCCTCCTCCTGTTGCTGTTTATTACCCAGCTAGAGAGAATACTTTATGCATCTTTACATTGATGTCTACAATGTAGCTGTCCTTATTAGCAGTTTTAAGATAATTTTCTGTTTTGGAGCATAAAAAGAATAGTTTACTTTTGTCTTTGTTTTCTTTCAGTAGGTGACCTTTCTGCATTAGGAAGTATTTTATCTCTTATTGCCTTTTCTGCTCATGGAGGGAACATGGCATGTCCTAAAGGCCACTTTTGCTTCTGGAAAGGGCTCTAATGGAGGAATTGGCAGGTGACTGCCAAATTTCTGAAAGAAATGGGGACCTGTTTACTTCTGAACAGCTTTGGCTAAGAACTCCTGATTGGCATGAAGGTGATAATTTCCTTAACACTTTTTTTTACTTAGAATTGTACCATTTAGAGCTAGGTGAGTTTTTAAATTTTTCCATTTCATTTACCAATGAGATTATTAGATGCTTTGTTTCAGATGAACAGCTAGTTAATAATAGTAGTGTTGATTCTGCTCAGTACTCTTTCCACTGCATCACAATTGTCCTAGCTGTTTTTTTTCTTAGAAAATTAAGTTTTTTTACTTGTTCAGAAACATACTTGAAAAGAAATGCCATTTTGATAAATAACCATCCAAGTATTCATATTGTTTAAAGGAGGATATTAAGTGCAATCTTAACTGGTGAAAATAATCATTTACCCTTTCTAAAACTACACTTATACTTTTCCATGAGGTGTGTGTACCAAAAAATGTGTTAGTTCAACCCTGGCAGGAGCACAGCAAACAGCCTTATTTAGGGGGCCTTATAAAACAGTTATTCAGTGGAGGCATTGAGCTCATTATCTGTCTAAGTTTACTTTGTGCTTTATTTCATTGAGAACCTCTATTTAAAACAATTACAAATGAAATGACAGGGCCTAGCTGTGTAAATGATCCTTGCAAAATATCTTAAGGTTTTTTGTAAAAAAAAAAAAAAATCAACAAAAAGCTTATTTTCACATTAAAATGAAACCTCTTTTGCAACTTCAGAATTCTATGGAAAAGCAGTTTTTATCATATTTTGTGTCCATGTACCTTTTTTTCTTAACAAAATGGTTTACAAAAAAAGAATGTAAACAATTTATGATCTGGCCAGTTATACCTTTTAGCTCCCAGAGTGAAAGTTGGTGGTATTGAGTAAAAACCATTCAGGCAACTTGAGGGAGCAGTCTGTTGCCAGTAATGTTCTTGTGTGTGCCATTAAACCACCTCCAGATGAGTGAGGGAACATTCACTTTTTAATTTTTTAATTGTATTTGAAATTATTGCTGTGTACTAAGAACTTGACCTAAATAAAATCACACAAAGAATGTTTAAGTGTTTTGTGAAATTATTTGTGTATTTAACATCCTTTTCTTTCCAGAGTGGTTGGCTAAGTGTTGAGGATAATCTTCGACTTCCACTTAAAATACTTAATGTTGAAACTTTAGTTTGTAAAACAGATATAAACCTCCCCCACACATCTGTCAAAGCTAAAGTTTTTTTTTCCAACATGAATATGGGGGTTGATTAACCAAAACTGTAGCAAGCCTTGATAAGATCCCAAATGACAAACTGACCACAAAAATTTAAGCGAGGAGTTTGGGTACATGGGCAGTTTATCTCCAGGATGCCTAAGAATGCATTGGTTCTTCCTGCTTTACAAGCCTTCTTCCTCAGTATCTTTTCCACTTGGATGTCAGTAATTAATGTGGGACAAGAACACGGAAAACTGGAATACCCAACTAATTCATTTAAGGAGTGTTTTCAAGAAAAGGGTTTCTTACTTACAAATGAGTAAGAGGAACTTCTGTAATTGAGCAGTCTCAGAAGATGTTTAGGGTCTGGGGAGATTAAAGGTGCTTGCTTACAAAGCCTGCTGGTGAGAGTTCAATTCCCCAGTACCTGTAAAGCCAGACACAAACTTGCAGGTACACGAGACCCTGGGGTTTTATGTATGTTAAGTACATACAGTTTGGTACTCTGTCCTTTGCAGATACTGTGGAGCTACACATTCAGTTGACATGCCCTGTGGGTTGGGGAAGGTGACATTTGGTCACTCTTGTCACCATGTGTCCATTGTTACAGGTTTTCATTGAAAGGTACAGGACAGTTTCCACAACCAGTAGAACTGACAGCACCAGAGCAGGGCTGGAGAGATGGCTTAGTGGTTAAGGCGCTTGCCTGCGAAGCCTAAGGACCCTCTTTGCCTCTTCAGGTCCTACATAAAAGCCAGATGCAAGGTGATGCAAGTGCACAAGGTAGCATATGCACACTAGGTGGCGCACGCGTCTGAAGTTCAATTACAGTGGCTGGAGGCCCTGGTCTGCCAATTTTTTCCCTCTCTCTTCCACCCCTGTCTCACATTAAAAAACAACAACAACAACAAAAAACCAAGCACCAGAGTCAAAATGACAGAAGAGAACAATAGCAGCCCGATTGATTGATGCAACTTTAGATGTTTATATTGCCTAGCCCATCCTCCCCTGACTTAACTTGGCCATAGTTTCCTGCTGATCTTAACTCTGAGACAGCCTGGTAACACCACCTCCTCCGCTGTTTGATCTCTGTCCCTCTATCTGGCCTCTGTTTGGCCCCTGCTGTTCCCTGCATTCCCCATCCTTTGTCTTTTGTACCCTCTACCAAAATGAAAAACTCAATTAAAAACCCTTAAAATAGAAGAGAAAGATGATGTCATCAAATTAGGAGAGAGACTAATGGAGAAAGGGAGGGGATATGATGGAGACTGGAGTTCTAAAGTGGAATGGGGGAGGGGAGGGAAATATCAGGTGGGGTTTTTTTTGGTATGTAAGATTAAAAATCAATAAAAATTTAAAAAAAAAAAAAAAAACCCTTAATATCCATTCAAGCCTGCTGTTCTGTCTCCTCCACCTGACAGCCTGGCCTGGTAGCTCGGGCCCCAACAAACAACTTTTTCCCTGCCTCAGAGTGGTCCTGTGTGGTCTTTGGTTGTTTGTGAACCTTGTACAAAACAAATGTAAGTTTTTGGGTACTTGTTTGTGCCTACTTGTTCTTGATTTAAAGAAAAAAGAACTTTAAAAGGTACTGCCTCTGTTTAAAAAACATTTTTAAAATATTTTATTTATTTGAGAGAGAAAAAGAGAGAGAGAGAGAATGGGTGCTCCAGGGCTTCCATCCACTGCAAACAAACTCCAGATGCATGCGCCTCCTTGTGCAGCTGGCTTACGTGGGTCCTGGGGAGTTAAACCGGGATCCTTTGGCTTTGCAGGCAAATGACTTAACCACTAAGCCATTTCTGCAGCCCCTGTATTACGTTTTAATTGCTAATGTATTTGAAAGCCAAAGCTGTCCAGTCTGTTGGTAAAACAAACCCAAACATAACAAAACTTAGCATTAACAAGCAAAATAGGATTCCTTTTTTTTATATTTTAAAAACTTTATTAGAGACGGGGGAGACAGAATGGGTGCATCAGGGCCACTAGCCATCGCAAATGAATTCAAGGTGCATGCGCTATCATGTGTATCTGGCTTACATGGGATCTGGAGAATCGAGCCTGGGTCTTAGGTTTTGCAGGCAAATACCTTAACTGCTAGGCCATCTCTCCAGCCCCCAAAACTGGGTTCTTAATGGTGCGCATTCACAACACTAAAGGTCCCTGTGTTCAATGTAATTGGGTCAGTTGACATAAAACATGTAACTGGAAAAACAAATTGACACTGGCTGTATGACTACTGTCCTAGATCATTACAATAGTTTACTGACAACTGGTAAGAGTAACAGAAAATAACTTAATCCAGCAGTAGAACAAAAACATCAGTAGTACTGAATGAATATATCTCTTTCATATATATATATATTTGTTTATATATAGCTTTACACAATCAGGGAGCAAGGCACATATGAAATGAGAGCATACATTTATGCAGAAGAAAACAGCAACAAGGCTGAAAGAAACCGTAACTTCATCTTTACCAAGCTGTGAATAATCTCTGAATAATGTCTTCTATCTGGTGCTTGCTTTAAATGTTTTTGTCTTCTTCATGCTTTAAAAAAGTATTTCTACATTATATCTATTTATGGCAACGCTCTAACAGAATTTAGTATGAGCCTTGATTTTTTTTTTCAAGAAATGGGGAAAAGAAGAAATAATCCCAGTTAAATATAATGTGCAACTTCCTTTAAAATGGTAAACAATGTTTTTACAACAATTTGCACAAGCTAATGATATTTTTACCTTAAACATACATCTTTGTGAAAGTTCACTAGTGGATGATAAAGCAAAGTCATTTGAAACATTCCAGTTAATACTTATTTCCTAGAAGGGATTATTTATAAATACAGAAAAACTAGGATGTGGAATCATGAAAAAAAGAAAAAAAGTTTTGGTACTAGTTAATGGGAAATCCCAAAATTTAGGGTTCCCACCTACACATCCCGTTAAGTGCTGTCTTAAAGTTTTGTAGCCTAAGAAGTTGAGGCTTCAACATCTGTGCACTGGGAATTTATAGCTACCCATGATGCTGAACATGGCTACCTCTTAAATCTGTAGTATTCCCCACCACTGACTTGATTTACTTCTGTCTTTGGTAGAGAACAGCCAGGCCCTGTTCTAGGTAATGAAGCCCTCTTGTAAGACAGTCACTTTTTCCATTTCTGCCCAAACTAGAAAAATACCTTCTCTTTCATTAGCACCTCGTGTGTGTGTGTGTGTGTGTGTGTGTGTGTGTGTGTGTGTAATGCTATTCCTCCCCCAAAGAGTTCAAGGCACTGGGATTACAGCAAATAGTTTTCACTATAACAATAGCAAACCAATTAGAGGAGGTCTTTCCCCTTCAAGTGTCAAGTATGTTTTGTTGTACAGAGCAAGTTTATTCTTGGCCTAGATTTTAGATTTCTTTTACATCCAGACTTCCCAAGGGGCACAGTAAGAACTAAGCACTGTTTATTTTTTCACAGTGGTAAAGGTGTAACTATTTTCAGTGGATTTTAAAAGAAACATTAAATGTTGGTGGGTATTAAATTTTGTTCTTGCATTTCTCTTTGGGTCCAATCTTAACTTTGTAAGAAGTCGTGTATTCCTGTAGTCAGGGAGATCTCAAGCTATATGCAGATACTGTAAAGGCGAATAAGAAAACAAAGTGCCAAGAGGTATTAGCAATCTAAGAGATTTTTTTTTTTAAATCCACCCTCCTCTCATCAAGTGCCTAAACCTAAATAATACCTATTTGATTGAAGTCAAGTTATCACATCCATAATTACATAGGGTCACTGGTTTAATGGTCTCAACTTCAGTAAAATCTGTGGGACTACATCAGTGCTGCTCCCAAGGTGTAAACATAGGCATGGGGTTACCTGACACATTCTGCAGGCTAATTTATAACTGTACAGAGCCTTGCCACAACCTGGTTGTTTTCTGCTGGAATGGCAGCTTCTGAAACTTGAATTGGATGTATATAGATCCTAACTGTTCCGTTACTCTCTTGAATCATGACTTTCCAATTGAAACTTGCTTGACATTGAGTATATTAACAAAGTAAACATACACACAGAGGGGACCCAAAGTAGTTCTCAGCCCTTCGCAGCAAGATATTCCCATAGTCCGTGGGTGGGAAGCACCTTGATTTTAGTGGATTGTAAAACACTGTCATAGCTCTAGTACTTTGACAGTATAATAGATGCAAATAGTTTTGTAACTTTTTTTTTGGAGGCAGGGCCTCCGTGAGCTCAAGCTGACGTGAAACTCATTCTGTAGCCCCAAGTTGGCCTCAATGGTTCTACCTCAGCCTCCAGAATGCTAGGTTTAACGGCACATGCCACCACACCTAGCTCTGGGTCACCTTTCTTAAGATCCAGCTCTTTTCATTTAAAAACAAACTTTAAGAAAATCCAGTTTACAGTTAAATCTGTAAAAACTTTAAATGTTTTTCTTTCCAAGTGAGAATTTTAGTATTGAGTATTGAGTAAGCTCAATAGAGAACAGTCTAATACTGATACTACCACCTGGGAATCTGAAGTTGTTTTAGCTGAGATCCTTCAGAGTTGGTACCAAAACTTAAGCACTGAATGATGCAATGTTCAGTCAATAGGAAGGATGTCATTAAGCAAGTCATGACCTCTGTGGGCACCAGTTTGCCCTGCCTCCATGAGCAGGGTGGGCTCCTTGGTCCTGTTCACTATCAGGATAGCCAAGACATCTGTCAGGGTATCTTTCCTTGGCCTGAAGCCACGTGGGCTGGATCTGCTGAGCAAAAGGCAGTGGAAGAAGGCACAGTACTAGTGTCATCTGGCAGTAGGTGTTTTCTGTGAGTACACCAAAGAACAAACTATATCCCACCAAAACCCAAATTAAAGAAAACCTAGAGTATTAAAAACAAGTGTTTCCCTTTAAGTTTTGATTTCATTACTCAGCAAACTAGAGTTTTTTGTTTTTTGAATAGCTATTTCTAGCATTAGAAATGTAATGGGAATAAGCCACTGGACTGGGTGTAGAAACGACATGAGTTATACCCCCTCCTTTCTTGGCTAGTGTTCAAAGATGCCTGCTCTTCTAAGAAAGTTCATTACAGCAGTGATTCAGGATGGGCAGGAACAAGAAATCCCAGGAAATTCACACAAAAAAAGGCTGTTGGTTTAGGGCTCAAATCATGGGAGAAAGAAGATTGGAGGTATACTTTTCCCCACTCAAGCTGACATCATCTACCTATGCTAACTTGAAAAGACAAAAACAGGCCTAGAGATGAATAATCGGAATAATTGAGTCCATATTCCTAACTCTTTACAAAAATGGTGGTTTTATAACGAATATAAAACAGCATTGTGAAGAACATGGGAAATTACTTCACTCTAATCCCAGGGGAGTTTGGCATTCTGTACTCAAAGATTACCCATATTTGCTGTACATACTTTATCAATGCAGATATGTTAAAGATCACTTCATAAGCATTAAGAACAGCAATCACATAAAATTTACTGAACAATTTGTTAGATCCAAAAAATTGCTAAAGAAATAGGCCTTTTAAAAAGCACACAATGGTATATATTCCTGTTTATCCATAACCATATGATTACTGAACAGTGGACATGTGATAGAAGTGACATGTGCTTTATGATCAGTTCTTTCTTGAGAATGGGTTGTAGTGATACCTGGTGCACACAGTGCATGATTTTATTCTCAAAATTGTTTATCTTTTGTCCTACTTTATTGGTTTCACTTTCTCCTTGTAGGGCAGAGCCAAAAGATTTGTGTACTTGGCACTGGTAATCCTTACAAACAGGCAGGCAGACTTTTTAAGATATGTAATTGGAATTTGTAATTGCTAGTATGGGTGGGTTTTTTATTCTCTTGCTTAAATGTAGCTCTAAAATTGCATTTTATTCCTAACAGTCAATTTATTTATCAAAATTGATGAAACAAGTACCTGCTTTTTCTCAAGTATCAGGAAAAAGTAACAAAAGCATTTAGAAGATAGGGTGAAGCATCCAGAAGTGTAATGTGTCATTAGACCTATGAATCCTTGTTACACCAAGCTGCACATGCATACATAATGTCACTTACTTACATGGACTTTGACACTGCTCCATCAGAACTCCTGGTAACCTGGACATATCTCTAAAACTAGGCTGTAAACAGCAAAGGACTTAGTAGTTCCAGTAGCAATGGATGAAATTATGGAAAGGCTCATATATTTCTTTTCCTTCTAGGATAATCCCATGCCTAATGTATCCTTTGCATTACAACCTGGTTAAGGATACCTAAACAAGGCCCACTTTTGTTCTCTTACTTCTCCTCCTAGAGAGCAATGCACAGAAAGACAAGCATTGCAGGTGACTTGGTTTGTGTAAGGGTGCACCATGTTGGGCACAGGGTGTGTCCATTTCATATACTGACTACCCACAGGTACCAGCATCTACCTAAAGCACACACTACGTAAGAAGGTAACTGTGACCCGAAGATATGCTGGGAGAGTGCATTACACTGAGACTGTATTGGGCACTCACATTAAAACAAGAATCATGAAGCTTCCTAAGACAGTACTCAAAACTACCCAAGCTTATATTGTCAAGTTTTCCATTTTTGTAGGCAAAGAGCTTGCCTGTGAAAGAACATACCCTAGATGTGGGTAGGATCATTATAGGAGTACTGCGATTAGACTGGTTTGGTTACACTATGAATTTACTTTCTATGTACAACCTCAGATAGTATTTAAAAATTTCCCCCTCCTACACTGTTTATTCACTCTGAAATTAATTTCCTGATTTAAAGTGCCCCTTGTGTATATGAAATGTCAGTCAAACAGTTCTAACGTTAGCCATCTGGGTAAAAAATAACAAAAAAAGCCCTATAGATATACCAAGCTGGTGGTTTTCTCAAACAGAAATAGCACACTGTCCATCTACTTAATTCTGTAACACATGCACAAATAGGCAACACATGGACAGACATTTAGGAAATGCCTCTAAATTTGGTCCAACCCACATGATAGACAAAGGAAATTGTAAGAGACAGAAAACATCCCCTTCCATGCCTCTTCCACCCCAAATCCACAGAACCCCATTTTCTGATTAGGACAGGAGAGGAATAAATAGAACCACTCAGTTCTCTCTCTATATACACACATTCACAGATGTATACACACATATATATATATACACACAATCTGTATAGCTATGCGTGTACATGCTCATGTACACACACACACACACATAGTTGGACACTACCTGAATAACATACTAGGAGACTCTGAACACCTGAATTCATAGATGATCAGATGAACTGATTGTAGATATCATGAAAATAAAGTCTTGTGGCTACCAGTCTCTTGACAGCTTGGTATTCTGGTCTCTTTTGGGGGGAGCAGGAGGAGGTCCTCTCCGCAGTGTTGCATAGCCTGAAATATGACTGCCCCCGAAACCAGCCTTCTGTTGATCAGATAGCAGTTCTGGGGGTGGTGGGGGCAACGCCATGTCATCCATGGTGGCTGTGGGTTCTGCTCTAGACATGCGGGAGGAGGAAAGTGAGCCATGCCGGGTGATGGACTTGCGTTGTAGTGTCCTGTTGAGGTCAGCCAGGAATCCAGGCTGGACGCTAAGGCTGGACTTGGGAGAGGTGGGCACTTGTGGCACAACTGTGGTTGACGCTGGCTGCTCAGCTATTTCAGATTGAGTGAGGCGGGTGCTGTCATTGCGTTTGGGCCTGGTGGGTGGAGGGGCCTTCTTCACTGACGTTTTAGACCATAGTTGTGGCTGAGGATTAACAACTGCTACTTTTGGAGAGGTGTTTTCCGAGAATACTGGTGGAATCTCAATGGGGGGCAGAGGAAGCTCTATTTCAGGTGGAGGGGGTGGAAAGTCAGAATCAGATGGAGGAGATGGAAATTCCACCACAGAGTCCTTTCCGTGCCCACTCAGAACACAGGTTTTCGCTGCCACACTCCCTTGGTGGATCCCAGGGAGGTTGACTCCAGAAAGGTGTAGTTTCCCAGGTTTGGGGGGTGCTGCAGGAGGAGGTGGGGTTTCCTTGATGGGAGACCCTGATTCTGCTGGCGGTGCAAACTTGCTGACTAGACTGTCTACTGAGGGTCGTTTAGGCTCGGCGAGCTCGGCACAAGTGCTGGACTTAATGCTGGAGTTTCGCTGAGGGGTTGGGGGTGGTTTCTTCCCCCCAGGGCTGGCCATCTTACTTGGCTTTTTGCCTGGAGATCCGCCTTTCTCAGGGGTAGGTGAGGCCATGGGTGGCACTGGTGATGGGGCAGGGACAGGGGCTGGAGGAGGAGGTGGTGGCGGAGGAAACACTAGGCTGCTTTCAGGAGGGGGAGGAGGGAAATCTGGAGAAGGGACAGGGATGGAGTTGGGTTGCCACTTGGGTTTTGCCTTTACAGCAGGAGGGGACTGTGGTGTGACACATGCTGGGAGGGGCTTTAGGGGCTGAGAGTCCATAGGAGGAGTGGGAGGGGGTGGAAACTGGCTGGCCATCTGCTTTACCACTGTGGGCACCGGGGACAGTGGGGAGGCAGGTGGCTTCACAGTGAAGCTCTGCTGTTTGGGTAGTGTGGGTGGGGGGCATGGGGTAGGAGGAACAGGGGGAGAGGGTGGAATATGAGAAATGGGGAGATTGGCCTGCTTTTTTGCTGGGGGCACAGGAGGATTAGGGGTGGGTGGGGTAGCTTGTGGCACAACTTGTGGCACACTCTTGTTGCTGGCTAGAGGAGGGATGGTCACATGAGGTTTGGGAGGGGCTTGAGGAGGGAAGGCTGCATGGGTGGGAGGAGCATTATGGACTTGATGAATCTTCAGTGGAGGAGGTGGAGGGCTGAACTGTGGAAGGGATGGGGCACAGGGTGCTGGCTTTAATTGGGCCATAGCTGAACCAGGAGTTGGGGG
>PVKW010006802.1:47899-76037 GCA_004027895.1 Orientallactaga bullata | reverse complement strand
TTGTCAGTTGTATAGCTGGTGAAAATTTTCTCCCATTCTGTGGGTATTCTGCTGGCTTTGGTTATTATATTTTTGTCAGTGAAAAAGCTTTTCAGCTTCATGAGATCCCAATGGTTGAGTGATTGTTTAATTTCCTGAGCTGCTGAGGTTTTGTTCAGGAAATCTTTTCCCACTCCTATATCATGGAAGGTTCCTCCTAATTTTTCTTCCAGTAGTAGCAGAGTTTCTGGTTTTATATTAAGGTCTTTTATCCATTTGGACTTAATTTTTGTGCATGGAGAGATGTGTGGGTCGAGCTTCATTCTCCTACATATGGTTGTCCAGTTTGTCCAGCACCATTTGTTGAAGATGCTGTCCTTTTTCTATTCTACATTGCTAGGGCCTTTGTCAAATATCAAGTAGCTGTAGTTTCTTGACCCAAATTCTGGGTCTTCAATTCTGTTCCATTGGTCTATATTCCTGTTTTTGTGCCAGTACCAGGTTGTTTTTATTACAATGGCTTTGTAGTATAACTTTAGATCAGGTATGGTGATGCCTCCAGAGGTGTTTCTTTTGCTGAGGATGAGCTTGGATATCCGAGGCCTTCTGGCTTTCCATTTGAATTTTGAGATACTTTTTTCTATCTCATTGAAGAAGGAAGTTGGGATTTTTGTCGGCATTGCATTGAATCTAAAAAGTGCTTTTGGTAAAGTTGATATTTTCACAATGTTAATTCTACCAATCCAGGAGCATGGGAGGTCTTTCCATTTTTGTAGGACCTCCTCAATTTCTTTTTTGAGAGATTTTATGTTTTCATTGTATAGGTCTTTCACTTCCTTAGTTAATGTTATTCCAAGGTATTTTATTTTCTTTGTTGCAATAGAAAATGGAACGATGTTAGCTATTTCTTTTTCTGTCTCTTTGTCCTTTGCATACAAAAAGGCTACTGATTTCTGTGCATTGATTTTGTATCCTGCTACTTTGCTGAAGATGCTAATCACCTTTAAGAGTTTTGGGATGGAAGTTCTCGAGTCACTTATTATAGAATCATGTCATCTGCGAATAGGGCTAAATTAACTTCTTCCTTTCCAATTTGAAGATGGTAGCTACCTAACCTCGCCTCACTTCACAGGGAAGAAAAGAGAAGAATATTTAAGGTTAAAGGGAACTTTTTAAAGTTGTACATCTTTAAATTACATTAACGAGGAAAGTTTGAACTTTTTGCACTCAACCTTCTTCGTAGGAAAGCACCTGATTCCTAGACCGAACTGGCTTATTTCACACAGTATGGGGTTCGGCAATGAAGATGTTTGTTTTCTAAACAAACTACTTTAGAAAGGAGGCAAATCAACTAACTCATACATCTTGTTAGATTACACAAACTAGGAAAGTTTGAACTTGCTGCACTCAACCTTCTTAGTAGGAAAGCAACTGATTCCGAGAACTGAACTAGCTTATTTCACACATTACAGTGCTTGGCAATGAAGATGTTCGTTTTCTAAACAAAGAAGTTTAGAAATGAAGAGAAACTTGTAGCTGTACATCTTGTTAGATTACACAAACAAGGAAAGTTTGAACTTGCTGCACTCAACCTTCTTAGTAGGAAAGCAACTGATTCCGAGAACTGAACTAGCTTATTTCACACAGTACAGTGTACGGCAATGAAGATGTTTGTTTTCTAAACAAACTACTGTAGAAATAAGATCAATCTACTAAGTTGTACATCTTTTCAGATTACATTAACCAGGAAATTTTGAACTTGTAGCACTCAACCTTCTTCGTAGGAAAGCAAATGATTCCTAGACTGAACTAGCTTATTTCACTCAGTATATGGTTCGGCAATGAAGACGTTTGTTTTCTAAACAAACTACTTTGGAAATGAGGCGAATCAACTAAATTATACGTGTTGTTAGACTACACAAACTAGGACAGTTTGAACTTGCTGCACTCTACCTTCATCGTAGGAAAGCAACTGATTCTTAGAACCGAAACAGCTTATTTCACACAGTACAATATTTAGCAATGAAGGTGTTTATTATCTAAACAAAGCAGTTTAGAAATGAGGCGAATCTAATAAGTTGTATATCTTATTAGAATACACAAACAAGGAAAGTTTGAACTTGCTGCACTCAACCTTGTTCGTAGGAAAACAACTGATTCCTACAAGCGAACTAGCTATTTTCACACAGTAAAGGATTCGGCAATGAAGATGTTTGTTTTCTACACAAACTACTGTAGAAATGACGGCAATCTACTAAGTTATACATTTTTTTAGATTACATTAACAAGGAAAGTTTGAACTTGCTGCACTCAACCTTCTTCGTTGGAAAGCAACTGATTCATAGATCCGAAATAGCTTATTCCACACAGTACAGCGTTCATCAATGATGATATTTGTTTTCTAAACAAAGTAGTTTGGAAATGAAGCTAAGCTTGTAAGTTGTACATCTTGTTAGGTTACAAAAAAAGGAATGTTTGAACTTGCTGTGCTCAACCTTCTTCGTAGCAAAGCAACTGATTCCTAGAACAGAAACAGCTTATTTCACACAGTACAATATTTGGCAATGAAGGTGTTTGTTTTCTAAACAAAGTAGTTTAGAAATGAAGTGAAACTTCATGTGACAACATTACACAAACAAGGAGAGTTTGACCTTGATGCACTCAACCTTCTTCGGAGGAAAGCAACTGAATGTTAGAACCGAACTAGGTTATTTCACACAGTACAATATTTGGCAATGAAGGTGTTTATTATCTAAACAAAGCACTTTAGAAATGAGGTGAATCTAATAAGTTGTATATCTTATTAGATTACACAAACAAGGAAAGTTTGAACTTGCTGCACTCAACCTTCTTCGTAGGACAGCAACTGATTCCAAGAATCGAACCAGCTTATTCACACAGTACAGTATTTGGGAATGAAGATGTTTGTTTTCTAAACATCCTACTGTAGAAATGAGGCCATTCTACTAAATGGTACATCTTTTTAGATTACATTAACAAGGAAAGTTTGAACTTATTGCACTCAAACTTCTTCGTAGGAAAGCAACTGATTCCTAGAACGAACTAGCTTATTTCACAAAGTATAGGCTTCAGCAATGAAGATGTTTGTTTTATAAACAAGCTACTTTAGAAATGAGGCAAATCAACTAGCTCATACATCTTGTTAGATTACACAAACAAGGAAAGTTTGAACTTTCTGCACTCAACCTTCTTAGTAGGAAAGCAACTGATTCCGAGACCTGAACTAGCTTATTTCACACAGTACAGTGTACGGCAATGAAGATGTTTGTTTTCTAAACAAACTACTGTAGAAATGAGATCAATCTACTAAGTTGTACATCTTTTCAGATTACATTAACCAGGAAAGTTTGAACTTGTGGCACTCAACCTTCTTCGTAGGAAAGCAAATGATTCCTAGACCGAACTAGCTTATTTCACTCAGTATATGGTTCGGCAATGAAGACGTTTGTTTTCTAAACAAACTACTTTGGAAATGAGGCAAATCAACTAAATTATACATGTTGTTAGACTACACAAACTAGGGCAGTTTGAACTTGCTGCACTCTACCTTCGTCGTAGGAAAGCAAGTGATTCTTAGAACCGAAACAGCTTATTTCACACAGTACAATATTTGGCAATGAAGGTGTTCATTATCTAAACAAAGCAGTTTAGAAATGAGGCGAATCTAATAAGTTGTATATCTTATTAGATTACAAAAACAAGGAAAGTTTGAACTTGCTGCACTCAACCTTGTTCGTAGGAAAACAACTGATTCCTACAATCGAACTAGCTATTTTCACACAGTAAATGATTCGGCAATGAAGATGTTTGTTTTCTACACAAACTACTGTAGAAATGATGGCAATATACTAAGTTATACATTTTTTTAGATTACATTAACAAGGAAAGTTTGAACTTGCTTCACTCAACCTTCTTCGTTGGAAAGCAACCGATTCATAGAACCGAAATAGCTTATTCCACACAGTACAGCGTTCAGCAATGAAGATATTTGTTTTCTAAACAAAGTAGTTTGGAAATGAAGCTAAGCTTGTAAGTTGTACATCTTGTTAGGTTACAAAAAAAGGAATGTTTGAACTTGCTGCACTCAACCTTCTTTGTAGCAAAGCAACTGATTCCTAGAACAGAAACAGCTTATTTCACACAGTACAATATTTGGCAATGAAGGTGTTTGTTTTCTAAACAAAGTAGTTTAGAAATGAAGTGAAACTTGTAAGTTGTATATCTTGTCACATTACACAAACAAGGAGAGTTTGATCTTGATGCACTCAACCTTCTTCGGAGGAAAGCAACTGAATGTTAGAACCGAACTAGCTTATTTCACACAGTACAGTGTTCGGCAATGAAGATGTTTATTCTCTAAACAAACTACTGTAGAAATGACGGCAATCTACTAAGTTGTATATCTTTTTAAATTACATTAACAAGGAAAGTTTGAACTTGCTGCACTCAACCTTCTTCCTAGGAAAGCAACTGATTCCTAGGACCGAACTAGCTTATTTCACACAGTACAGTGTACGGCAATGAAGATGTTTGTTTTCTAAACAAACTACGGTAGAAATGAGGCCAATCTACTAAGTTGTACATCTTTTCAGATTACATTAACAAGGAAAGCTTGAACTTGTAGCACTCAACCTTCTTCGTAGGAAAAAAATGATTCCTAGACCGAAATAGCTTATTTCACTCAGTATATGGTTCGGCAATGAAGACGTTTGTTTTCTAAACAAACTACTTTGGAAATGAGGCGAACCAACAAAATTATACATGATGTTAGACTACACAAACTAGGACAGTTTGAACTTGCTGCACTCTACCTTCGTCGTAGGAAAGCAACTGATTCTTAGAACCAAAACAGCTTATTTCACACAGTACAATATTTGGCAATGAAGGTGTTTATTATCTAAGCAAAGCGGTTTAGAAATGAGGTGAATCTAATAAGTTGTATATCTTATTAGATTACACAAAGAAGGAATGTTTGAACTTGCTGCACTCAACCTTGTTCATAGGAAAACAACTGATTCCTGCAAGCGAACTAGCTATTTTCACACAGTAAAGGATTCGGCAATAAAGATGTTTGTTTTCTACACAAACTACTGTAGAAATGACGGCAATCTACTAAGTTTTACATTTTTTTAGATTACATTAACAAGGAAAGTTTGAACTTGCTGCACTCAACCTTCTTCGTAGGAAAGCAACTGATTCATAGAACCGAAATAGCTTATTTCACACAGTACAATATTTGGCAATGAAGGTGTTTGTTTTCTAAACAAAGTAGTTTAGAAATGAAGCGAAACTTGTAAGTTGTACATTTTGTTACATTACAAAAACAAGGAAAGTTTGACCTGGATGCACTCAACCTTCTTCGTAGGAAAGCAACTGAATACTAGAACCGAACTAGCTTATTTCACACAGTACAGTGTTCGGCAATGAAGATGTCTGTTCTCTAAACAAACTACTGTAGAAATGACGGCAATCTACTAAGTTGTACTTTTTTTTTAGATTACATTAAGAAGGAAAGTTTGAACTTGCTGCCCTAACCTTCTTCGTAGGAAAGCTACTGATTCCTAGAACCGAACTAGCTTATTTCACACACTACAGTGTTTAGCAATGAATACATTTGTTTTCCAAACAAAATAGTTTAGAAATGAACCGAAACTTGTAAGTTGTACATCTTGTTAGATTACACAAACTAGGAAAGTTTGAATTTGGTGCACTCAACCTACTTCATAGGAAAGCAACTGATTCCAAAACTGAACTAGCTTATTTCACACAGTACAGTGTTCTGCAATGAAGATGTTTGTTTTCTAAACAAATTACTTTAGAAATGAGGCAAATCTACTAAGTTGTACATCTTTTTACGTTACATTAAGAAGGAAAGTTTGAACTTGTTGCACTCAACCTTCTTCGTAGGAAAGCAAATGATTCCTAGAACCGAACTAGCTTATTTAACGCAGTATAGGGTTTGGCAATGAAGATGTTTGTTTTCTAAACAAACTACTTGAGAAATGAGGAGAATATACTAACTTAAACCTCTTGTTAGATTACACAAACTAGGAAAGTTTGAACTTGCTGGACTCAACCTTCTTTGTAGGAAAGCAACTGAGTCCTAGAACTGAAACAGCTTATTTCACACAGTACAGTATTTGGCAAGGAAGGTGTTTGTTTTCTAAACAAAGTAGTTTAGAAATGAGGCGAATCTAATAAGTTGTACATCTTGTTAGATTATACAAACAAGGAAAGTTTGAACTTGCTGCACTCAACCTTCTTCGCAGGAAAGCAACTGATTCCTTGAAACGAACTAGCTATTTTCACACAGTAGACGGTTCGGCAATGAAGATGTTTGTTTTATAAACAAACTACTGTGGAAATGATGCCAATCTACTAAGTTGTACATATTTTTAGATTACATTAACAAGGAAAGTTTGAACTTGCTGCACTCAACCTTCTTCATAGAACAGCAACTGATTCCTAAGACTGAACTAATTATTTCACACAGTACAGTATTCGGCAATGAAGATGTTTGTTTTCTCAACAAACTGCTTTAGAAATGATGTGAATTTATTAAGTTGTACATCTTTTTAGATTACATTAACAAGGAAAGTTTGAACATGGTGAACTCAACCATCTCTGTAGAAAAGCAACTAATTCCTAGAACCGAACTAGCTTATTTCACACATTACAGTGTTTGGCTATGAAGATGTTTCTTTTCTAAAGAAAGTAGGTTAGAAATGAAGCGAAACTTGTAAGTTGTACATCTTGTTAGATTACCAAACAGGAAAGTTTGAACTTGCTGCACTCAACCGTCTTCGTAGGAAAGCAACTGATTCCTAGAAGCGAACTACCTTATTTCATACTGTACAGTGTTCGGCAATGAAGATGTTTGTTTTCTAAACACGCGACTGTAGAAATGAGTCCAATCTACTAAGATATACATCTTTTTAGATTAAATTAACAAGGAAAGTTTGAACTTGTTGCACTCAACATTCTTGATAGGAAGGCAACTGATTCCTAGACCGGACAAGCTTATTTCACACAGTATAGGTTTCGGCAATGAGGATGTTTGTTTCCTAAACAAACTGCTATAGAAATTATGCGAATCAACTAACTTATACATCTTGTTTGATTATACTAACTAGGAAAGTTTGAACTTGCTGCACTCAACCTTCTTTGTAGGAAAGCAACTGATTCCTAGAACCAAAATAGCTTATTTGACATAGTACAATATTTGGCAATGAAGGTGTTTGTTTTCTAAAGAAAGTTGTTTGGAAATGAGGCGAATCTAATAAGTTGTACATATTGTTAAATTACACAAACAAGGAAAGTTGAAATTGCTGCACTCAACCTTCTCTGTAGGAAAGCAACTGATTCCTTGAAACGAAGTAGCTATTTTAACACAGTAGAGTGTTTGGCAATGAAGATGTTTTTTTTCTAAACAAACTACTGTAGAAATGAAGCCAATCTACTGAGTTGTACATATTTTTAGATTACATTAACAAGGAAAGTTTGAACTTGCTGCACTCAACCTTCTTCGTAGGGAAGCAACTGATTCCCAGAATCGAACTAGCTTATTTCACACAGTACAGTGTTTGGTAATGAAGAAATTTGTTTTCTAAACAAACTACTTTAGAAATGGGGCGAATCAACTAACTTATACATCTTATTAGATTACACAAACTAGGAAAGTTTGAACTTGCTGCACTCAACCTTCTTCACAAGAAAGCAACTGATTTGTAGAACAAAAAACAGCTTATTTCACACAGTACAATATTTGGCAATGAAGGTGTTTGTTTTCTGAATAAAGTAGTTTGGAAATGAGGCAAATCTAATAAGTTGTACATCTTGTTAGATTACGCAAACAAGGAAAGTTTGAACTTGCTGTACTCAACCTTCTTCTTAGGAAAGAAACTGATTCCTAGAAACGAACTAGCTATTTTAACACAGTACAGGGCTCGGCAATGAAGATGTTTGTTTTCTAAACAAACTACTGTAGAAATGACGGCAATCTACTAAGTTGTACATCTTTTTAAATTACATTAACAAGGAAAGTTTGAACTTGCTGCACTCAACCTTCTTTGTAGGAAAGCTACTGATTCCTAGAACTGAACTAGCTTATTTTACACAGTACAGTGTTCAGCGATGAAGATGCTTGTTTTCTAAACAAAGCAGTTTAGAAATGAAGCGAAAATTGTAAGTTGTACATCTTGTTAGATTACACAAACAAGGAAAGTTTGAACTTGCAGTACTCAATCATGTTCGTAGGAAAGCTACCCATTCCTAGAACTGAAGTAGCTTATTTCACACAGTACAGTGTTTGGTAATGAAGATGTTTGTTTTCTAAGCAAACTACTGTAGACATGAGGCTCCTCTACTAAGTTGTACATCTTTTTCGATTACATTAACAAGGAAAGTTTGAACTTGTAGCACTCAAATTTCTTTGTAGGAAAGCAAATGTTTCCTAGACCGAACTAGCTTATTTCACTCAGTATATGGTTCAGCAATGAAGATGTTTGTTTTCTAAACAAACTACTTTGGAAATGAGGCGAATCAAATAAACTATACTTGTTGTTAGATTACACAAACCAGGAAAGTTTGAACTTGCTGCAGTCAACCTTCGTCGTAGGAAAGCAACTGATTCCTAGAACCGCAACAGCTTATTTCACAGAGTACAATATTTGGTAATGAAGGTGTTTGTTTGTTTTCTAAACAAAGCAGTTTAGAAATGAGGCGAGTCTAATAAGTTGTATATGTTATTAGATTACACAAGCAAGGAAGTTTGAACTTGCTGTACTAAACCTTGTTCGTAGGAAAACAACTGATTCCTACAAACGAACTAGCTATTTTCACACAGCAAAGGATTTGGCAATGAAGATGTTTGTTTTCTACACAAACTACTGTAGAAATGACAGCAATCTATCAAGTTGTACATCTTTTTAGATTACATAAACAAGGAAAGTTTGAACTTGTTGCACTCAACCTTCTCCGTAGGAAAGCAAGTGATTCCTAGACCGAACTAGCTTATTTCACACAGTATAGGGTTTGGAAATGAAGATTTTTGTTTTCTAACAAACTACTTTAGAAATGAGGCGAATCAACTAACTTATGCATCTTGTTAGATTACCCAAACTAGGAAAGTTTGAAATTGCTGCACTCAACCTTCTTCGTAGGAAAGCAACTGATTCCTAGAACCGAGGTAGCTTATTTCACACAGTACAGTGTACGGCAATGAAGATGTTTGTTTTCTAAACAAACAAATGTAGAAATGAGGCCAATCTACTAAGTTGTACATCTTTTTAGATTACATAAATAAGGAAAGTTTGAAGTTGTAGAACTCAACCTTCTTCGTACGAAAGCAAATGATTCCTACACCAAACTAGCTTATTTCACTCAGTATATGGTTCAACAATGAAGATGTTTGTCTTCTAAACAAACTACTTTGGAAATGAGGTGAATCAAATAAATTATACATATTGTTAGATTACACAAACTAGGAAAGTTTTAACTCACTGCACTCAACCTTCGTCGTAGGAAAGCAACTGATTCCTAGAATCGAAACAGCTTACTTCACACAGTACAATATTTGGTAATGAAGGTGTTTGTTTTCTAAACAAAACAGTTTTGAAATGAGGCGAATCTAATAAATTGTACACCTTATTAGATTACACAAAGAAGGAAAGTTTGAACTTGCTGCACTCAACCTTGTTCGTAGGAAAACAATTGATTACTACAAACGAACTAGCTATTTTCACACAGTAAAGGATTCGGCAATGAAGATGTTTGTTTTCTACACAAACTACTGTAGAAATGACGGCAATGTACTAAGTTGTACATTTTTTTAGATTACATTAACAAGGAAAGTTTGAACTTGCTGCACTCAACCTTCTTCGTAGGAAAGCAACTGATTCCTAGGACCTAACTAGCTTATTTCACACACTACATTGTTTGGCAAGGAAGATGTTTGTTTTCTAAACAAAGTAGTTTAGAAATGAAGCAAAACATGTAAGTTTTACATCTTGTTAGATTGCACAAACAAGGAAAGTTTGAACTTGCTGCACTCAACCTTCTTCGTAGGAAAGCAACTGATTCCTAGGACCTAACTAGATTATTTTACACACTACAGTGTTTGGCAATGAAGATGTTTGTTTTCTAAACAAAGTAGTTTAGAAATGAAGCGAAACATGTAAGTTTTACATCTTGTTAGATTTCACAAACAAGGAAAGTTTGAACTTGCTGTTCTCCCCCTTATTCGTAGGAAAGCTAGTGATTCCTAGAACCGATCTAGCTTATTTCACACACTACAGTGTTTGGCAATGAAGGTGTTTGTTTTCTAAACAAAGTAGTTTACAAATGAGGCGATTGTAATAAGTTGTTCATCTTTTTAGATTACATTGACAAGGAAAGTTTGAACTTCCTGCACTCAACCTTCTTCGCAGGAAAGCAACTGATTCCGACTACCGAACTAGCTTATTTCACACAGTACAGTGTTCGGCAATGAAGATGTTTGTTTTCTGAACAAACTACTTTAGAAATGAGGTGAATCTATTAACTTGTACATCTTTTTAGATTACATTAACAAGGAAAGTTTGAACTTGTTGCACTCAACCATCTCCGTAGAAAAGCATGTGATTCCTAGAATGGAACTAGCTTATTTTACACATTACGGTGTTAGACAATGGAGATGTTTCTTTTCTAAAAAAAGTAGTTTAGAAATGAAGCTAAACTTGTCAGTTGTACATCTTGTTAGATTGCACAAACAAGGAAATTTTGAACTTGCTGCACTCAATCTTCTTCATAGGAAAGCAACTGATTCCTAGAACCAAACTAGCTTATTTCACACAGTACAGTGTTCGGCAATGAAGATGTTTGTTTTCTCAACAAACTACTTTAGAAATGAGGTGAATCTATTAAGTTGTACATCTTTTTACATTACATTAACAAGGTAAGTTTGAACTTGTTGCACTCAACCATCTCTGTAGAAAAGCAACTAATTCCTAGAACTGAAGTAGCTTATTTCACACATTACATTGTTTGCCAAAGAAGATGTTTCTTTTCTAAACAAAGTAGTTTAGAAATGAAGCGAAACTTGTAAGTTGTACATTTTGTTAGATTACACAAAAAAGGAATGTTTGAACTTGCTGCACTCAACCTTCTTAGTAGAAAAGCAACTGATTCCTAGAACCGAACTAGCTTATTTCACACAGTACAGTGTTCGGCAAGGAAGATCTTTGTTTTGTAAAGAAACTTCTGTAGAAATGAGACCAATCTAGTAAGTTATACATCTTTTTAGATAATATTAACTAAGAAAGCTGGAACTTGATGCAGTCAGCCTTCTTCGTAGGAAAGCAACTGATTCCTAGACCAAACTAGCTTATTTCACACAATATAGGGTTAAACAATGAAGATGTTTGTTTTCTAAACAAACTACTTTAGCAATGAGGCGAATCATCTAACTTATACATCTTGTGAGATTACACAAACTTGGAATGTTTGAACTAGCTGCACTCAACCTTCTTCGCAGGAAAGCAACTGATTCCTAGAATCAAAACAGCTTATTTCACACAGTACAATATTTGGCAATGAAGGTGTTTGTTTTCTAAACAAAGTAGTTTAGAAATGAGGTGAATCTAATAAGTTGTACATCTTGTTTGAATACGCAAACTAGGAAAGTTTGAACTTTCTGCACTCAACCTTCATCTTTTGAAAGCGACTGATTCCTAGAAATGAACTAGCTATTTTCACACAGTACAGGGTTCGGCAATGAAGATGTTTGTTTTCTAAACAAACTACTGTAGAAATGATGCCAATCTACTAAGTTGTACATCTTTTTAAATTACATGAACAAGGAAAGTTTGAACTTGCTGCACTCAACCTTCTTCGTAGGAAACCAACTGATTCCTAGAAACGAACTAGGTTATTTCACACATATAGTGTTCGGCAATGAAGATGTTTGTTTTCTAAACAAAGTAGTTTAGAAATGAAGTGAAACGTGTACGTTGTACATCTTGTTAGATTACACAAACGAGGAAGGTTTGAACTTGCTGCACTCAACCTTCTTTGTAGGAAAGCAACTGATTCCTAGAACCGAACTAGCTTATTTCACACAGTACAGTGTTTGGCATTGAAAATGTTTGTTTTCTCAACAAACTACTTTAGAAATGAGGCCAACCTACAAAGAGGTACATCTTTTTAGATTACATTAACAAGGAATGTTTGAACTTGTTGCACTCAACCTTCTTCATAGGAATGCAAAAGATTCCTAGACCGAACTGGCTTATTTCACACCGTATAAGTTTTGGCAATGAAGATGTTTGTTTTCTAAACAAGCTTCTGCAGAAATGAGGTGAATCAAATAACTTATACATCTTGTTAGATTACACAAACTAGGAAAATTTGAACTTGCTGCACTCAACCTTCTTCGCAGGAAAAGAACTGATTCCTAGAACCAAAACAGGTTATTTCACACAGTACAATATTTGGCAATGAAGGTGTTTGTTTTCTAAACAAAATCGTTTAGAAATGAGGCGAATCTAATAAGTTGTACATCTTTTTAGATTACATTAACAAGGAAAGTTCCATCTTGCTGCACTCAACCTTCTTCGTAGGAAAGCAACTGAATACTAGATCCAAACCAGCTTATTTCACACAGTACAGTGTTCGGCAATGAAGATGTTTGTTTTCTAAACAAAGTAGTTTAGAAATGAAGCGAAACTTCTAAGTTGTACATCTTGTTAGATTACACAAATAAGGAAAGTTTGAACTTGCTGCACTCAACCTTCTTCTTAGGAAAGCAACTGATTCCTAGAACGGAACTAGCTTACTTCACACAGTACAGCGTTTGGCAATGAGGTCGTTTGTTTTCTCAACAAACTACTTTAGAAATGAGGTGAATCTATTAAGTTGAACATCTTTTTAGATTACGTTAACAAGGAACGTTTAAACTTGTTGCACTCAACAATCTCTGCAGAAAAGAAACTGATTCCTGTAACCGAACTACCTTATTTCACACAGTACAGTGTTTGACAATGAAGATGTTTGTTTTCTCAACAAACTACTTTAGAAATGAGGCCAACCTACTAAGTGGTACATCTTTTTAGGTTACATTAACAAGGAAAGTTTGAACTTGATGCAGTCAACCTTCTTCGTAGGAAAGCAACTGATTCCTAGAAAAATTGAAATAATCCCTTGTATGGTATCTGACCACAACGGGATTAAACTGCAAATCAACAACAAGAAAAACTACAGAGTATACAGAAATTCATGGAGACTTAACAGTACATCATTGAACGATGTATAGATCATTTAAGAAATTAAAAAGGAAATCAAGAAATTCATAGAATTAAATGATGATGAGAATACAACCTACCAAAACCTATGGGACAAAATGAATGCTGTCCTACGAGGGAACTTTATAGCTCTAAGTCCTAATATTAAGAAATCAGAGAGTTCACAACCAAACAATTTAATGCTCCACCTTAAGGCCTTGGAAAGAGAGGAACAAGACATTCCTAAAATCAGTAGACTGGAAGAAATAATAAAGGTTAAGGCTGAAATTAATGAAATAGATACCAAAAAAGCAATCAAAAAAAATCAATGAAACCAAAAGTTGTTTCTTTGAAAGGATAAACCAGATTGACAAACCCATAGCAAATGTGACCAAAAGAAAGAGAGAAGAGACAAAAATCTATAAGATTAGAGATGAAAAAGGCAACATCACAACAGATACCAAAGAAATTCAGAAAATCATACGGACATACTTTAAGAATATATATGCCTCTAAGTTTGAAAACCTGAAAGAAATGGATGATTTCCTTGATTCATATGACCTACCAAAATTAAATCAAGATGAGATAAACCATTTAAATAGACCCATAACAACCACAGAGATCCAGGCAGTCATAAAAAATCTCCCAACTAAAAAAAGCCCAGGCCCAGATGGTTTCACTGCTGAATTTTACCAGACATTCCTGGAAGATCTAACACCAATTCTTCTCAAACTTTTCCAGAAAATAGAAATGGAAGGAATTCTACCGAAATACTTCTATGAAGCCAGCATCACCCTGACACCAAAACAGGACAAAGACAGATCAAAAAAAGAACATTATAGTCCAATCTCCCTCATGAATATAGATGCAAAAATTATCAACAAAATACTGGCAAACAGAATACAAGAATATATCAGACAGATTATTCAACCTGACCAAGTAGGCTTTATCCCAGAGATGCAGGGATGGTTCAACATACGCAAATCCATAAATGTAATACACCATATTAATGGTCTGAAGGACAAAAATCATATGGTCATCTCAATAGATGCAGAAAAGGCATTTGACAAAATCCAACACCCTTTCATGGTGAAAGTATTACAGAAACTGGGAATAGAAGGAACATATCTCAACATAATAAAAGCTATTTATGACAAACCTACAGCCAACATAATACTAAATGGGGAAAAACTTCAAGCTTTTCCTCTAAATTCAGGAACAAAACAAGGGTGTCCACTTCCCCCACTACTATTTAATATAGTACTGGAAGTCTTAGCCACAGCAATAAGGCAAGAGACACTCATAAAGGGGATACAAATCAGAAGGGAAGAGATCAAATTATCATTATTTGCAGACATTTTGATTCTATACATAACAGACCCTAAAGACTCTATCAGCAAACTGTTAGAGCTGATAAACACTTTTAGCAATGCAGCAGGATACAAAATAAACACACAGAAATCAGTAGCTTTTCTATACACTAACAACAAACATGCAGAGGATGAAATCAGGAAATCTCTCCCATTCACAATTGCCTCAAAAAAAAAAAAATACCTTGGAATAAAGTTAACCAAGGAAGTGAAGGACCTCTACAATGAGAACTTTAAAAAACTCGAGCGACAAATTACGAAGACACAAGGAAATGGAAAGACATTCCATGCTCCTGGATCGGAAGAATCAATATTGTGAAAATATCAATCTTACCAAAAGCAATCTACACATTTAATGCAATCCCCATTAAAATTCCAATAGCATTCTTCAAAGAAATAGAAAAAAAAAAACAATACTAAAATTCACCTGGAAACACAAAAAACCTCGAATAGCCAAAACAATTTTGCGCAACAAAAATCAGGCAGGGGGTATAACCATACCTGATTTTAAGTTATACTACAAAGCCATAGTAACAAAAACAGCATGGTACTGGCACAAGAACAGACAGGTAGATCAATGGAACAGAATAGAAGACCCAAATATTAATCCAAGCAGCTACAGATACCTGATCTTTGACAAAAATGCCAAAAATATTCATTGGAGAAAAGATAGCCTCTTTAACAAGTGGTGCTGGGAAAACTGGACATCTGTATGTAAAAGGATAAACATAGATCCTTGTGTCTCTCCATGTACAAGAGTCAAGTCCAAATGGAACAGAGATCTTAATATCAGACCTGAAACTCTGAAACTGCTAGAGGAAAAAGTAGGGGAAACTCTTCAACATATTGGAATAGGCAAAGACTTTCTGAATATAACTCCAATTGCTCAGGGAATAAAACCACTAATCAACCACTGGGACCTTATGAAATTACAAAGCTTTTGTACAGCAAAGGATACTGTGAATAGAACAAAAAGACAACCTACAGAATGGGAGAAAATCTTTGCCAGCTATACATCTGACAGAGGATTAATAATCAGAATATACAAAGAACTCAAAAAACAGAATAATATAAATTCAAACAACCCAGTTAAAAAATGGGCTTTGGAACTAAATAGAGAATTCACAGAAGACAAAATACAGATGGCATATAAACATCTAAAAAAATGTTCCACATCCTTAGCCATCAGGGAAATGCAAATTAAAACCACTTTGACATTCCATTTCACTCCTGTCAGAATGGCTACCATCAAGAAAACAAATGACAATAAGTGTTGGCGAGGATGCTGAAAAACAGGAACACTTCTACACTCTTGGTGGGAATGTAAGCTGTTCCAGCCATTGTGGAAATCAGTGTGGAGGGTCTTGAGACAGCTAGAGATAGATTTACCATATGATCCAGCTATAGCACTCCTAGGCATATATCCAGAGGACTCTTCTCACTACCTTAGAGATACTTGCAAAACCATGTTTATTGCTGCTCTATTCACAATAGCTAGGAAATGGAAGCAGCCTAGATGTCCTTCCACAGATGAGTGGAAAATAAAGATGTGGTACGTTTACACAATGGAGTTCTATTCAGTGGTAAAGAAAAACGAAATTATGCAATTTGCAGGGAAATGGATGGATCTGGAAAGGATTATACTAAATGAGGTAACCCAGGCTCAGAAAGCCAAACATCACATGTTCTCTCTCATATGTGGATCCTAGCTACCAATGTATAGACTTGTGTGTGAACTGGAACCAAAAATAGGTACCAGAAACCAGTAAGCTGGTAAAAGGCTATAAGGGAGTGAGGAAAGAGAAGGACTTAAGTGTATGGTAATGCACATATGTAAGTAGAAGAACTGATTTCAGGGAGGGGAATGTTCTAAGTGAGGCAATGGGAAGAGAATGCATACAAGAAGGGCATGGGGAGGGTCAATCTAAACTCAAGATATTGTGAATAAGACTTACGTAAAATTATTTTTTTGAATAAGGGCACGTCTAGAAGCTGTAGACTGTTACTAGAAAATTTTCAGTACTTGGGATGGAATACCTTCCAGTGAGTTGTTGGCCAAGGAGGTCCCGGTAGCCTCCAAAACATTAAAGGCTCTTGCCAAAGCCCTTGGTTTTCCTAGAGAAACAGATAGTAAGACCCTATTGCTGAAGACATCTCATGCCTGAGAAGCATGTTCACTGAGAAAGCAACCTGGTGTGGAGCAGAAAATCTTCTCCCTGTAGACCAGCCAACTGAAAGATGGAAAAAGCTGCATTGCATGCAGCGTATGGGAGACAGAAGTCATCTACAGTGAAAACAGTGAATGCTGAATATTCAAGCTTGGCCAGACAGGCCCAATGACTAAACGGGTGCAATAGTGGCATGTCTATTCTTGGGGTAACCAACTTCTCATAATTGGACTGAAGGCCCTCTCTATGGGAGGGAATACATACCTGGTACTGAAACACCTAAGTAAAAGTCTTTGGTAGGTGAGGTCATGAGCCTTATGGGTATAAGCCTGCTCTCATCTGACTAAATGTATATACTATTCCCACCAAGCTGCCCTGAAAGCACTACACTTAATGTTGATATTCACATATTAACACTACTCTCACTTCTGGTTAGAGAAGCTTCTCTTTTAAGATGGTGATGACCACTGGGATGACCCAAAAGGCAACATAGTGCTGAGAGAAGGGATGGAGGAGTGCCCAACACTGAAACACCTCAGTCACACCCTACTAGGCTCAGGGACCATTGCGGAAGAGGGGGCAGATAGAATGGAAGAGCCAAAGGAAGGGTATAACCTCTTACAATGCAACTGTCCAGACAGAAATTGGCCTCCATATCCATGACCTTGCAGTGCCTAGAAATACCTTTGCAAAACCCTCAAAATAGAAGAAAAAGATGATGACATCAAATTAAAAGAGAGACTAATGGAGACAGGGAGGGGATATGATGGAGACTTGAGTTCTAAAGGGGAATGGGGGGAGGGAAGGGAAATATCATGTGGGTTTTTTCTTTGTATGTGAGTATAAAAGTCAATAAAAAACAATAATAAAAAAAAGAAATGTGGCAAAACTAATAAATTGTAGATCTTGTTAGATCACACAAACAAGGAAAGTGTGAACTTGCTGCACTCAACCTTCTTCGAAGGAAAACAACTGATTCCTATAAGCAAACTAGCTTATTTCAAACAGGACAGTGAAGGGCAATGAAGATGTTTGTTTTGTAAACAAAGTAGTTTAAAAATGAAGCGAAACTTGTAAATTGTACAACTTGTTAGATTACACAAACAAGGAATGTTTCAACTTGCTTCATTCAACCTTATTCGTAGGAAAGCAACTGATTCCTAGAACTGAACTAGCTTATTTCACATATTACAGTGTTCGACAATGAACATGTTTGTTTTCTCAACAAACTACTTTAGAAAGGAGGTGAATTTATTAAGCTGTACATCTTTTTAGATTACATTAACAAGGAAAGTTTGAACTTGTTGCACTCAACCTTCTTCGTAGGAAAGCAACTGATTTCTAGAACCGAACTAGCTTATTTCCCACAGTACAGGATTCGGAAATGAAGATGTTTGTTTTCTAAACAAAGTAGTTTGGAAATGAAGTGAAACTTGTAAGTTGTACATCTTGTTCGATTACAAAAACAAGAAAAGTTTGAACTTGCTGCACTCAATCTTCTTCGTAGGAAAGCAACAGATTCCTAGAAACGAACTAGCTATTTTCACACAGTACAGGATTCGGAAATGAAGATGTTTGTTTTCTAAGGAAACTACTGAAGAAATGACGCCAATCTACTAAGTTGTACATCTTTTTAGATTACATTAACAAGGAAAGTTTGAACTTGCTGCACTCAACCTTCTTAGTAGGAAAGCAAATGATTACTAGAACCGAACCAGCTTATTTCACACAGTAGAGCGTTCGGCAATGAAGATGTGTGCTTTCTAAACAAACTACTTTAGAAAGGAGGCGAATCAACTATCTTATATAACTTGATAGATTACACAAACTAGGAAAGTTTGAACTTGCTGCACTAAAACTTCTTCGTATGAAAGAAACTGATTTCTAGAACTGAAATGCTTTTTTCACACAGTACAATATTTGGCAATGAAGGTGGTTGTTTTCTAAAGAGAGCAGTTTAGAAATGAAGCGAAACTTGTAAGTTGTACATCTTCTTAGATTACAAAAACTAGGAAAGTTTGAACTTGCTGAACTCAACCTTCTTTGTAGGAAAGCATCTGATTCTTAGAATCAAATCAGCTTATTTCACATAGTACAATATTTGGCAATGAAGGAGTTTGTTTACAAAACAAAGTAGTTTAGAAATGAGGCGAATCTAATAAGTTGTAAATCTTGTTAGATTACAGAAAGAAAGAAAGTTTGAACTTCCTGCACTCAACCTTCTTCGTAGGAAAGCAACTGATTCCTAGAAACGAGCTAGCTATTTTCACATAGTACAGGGTTCGGCAATGAAGATGTTTGTTTTCTAAACAAACTACTGAGGAAATGACGCCAATCTACTAAGTTGTACATTTTTTAGATTACATTAACAAGGAATGTTTGGACTTGCTGCACTCAACCTTCTTCGTAGGAAAACAACTGATTCCTCGAACGGAACTGGCTTATTTCACACAGTACAGTGTTCGGCAATGAAGATGTTTGTTTTCTAAACAAAGTAGTTTACAAAAGAAGCGAGACTTGTAAGTTGTACATCTTGTTTGATTACACAAACAGGAAAAGTTTGAACTTGCTGCACCCAAGTTTCTTCATAGGAAAGCAACTGATTCCTAGAACTGAACTAGCTTATTTCACACAGCAGAGTGTTCGGCAATGAAGATCTTTGTTTTTTAAACAAACTACTGTAGAAATGAGGCCAATCTACTAAGATGTACAACTTTTTAGATTACATTAACAAGGAAAGTTTGAACTTGCTGCACTCAACCTTCTTCGTAGGAAAGCAACTGATTCCAAGAAATGAACTAGCTATTTTCACACAGTACAGGGTTCGGAAACGAAGATGTTTGTTTTCTTAACAAACTACTGTAGAAATAACGCCAATCTACCAAGTTGTACATCTTTTTAGATTATATTAACAAGGAAAGTTTGAACTTGCTGCACTCAACCTTCTTAGTAGGAAAGCAAATGATTACTAGAACCGAACCAGCTTATTTCACACAGTAGAGCGTTCGGCAATGAAGATGTGTGCTTTCTAAACAAACTACTTTAGAAAGGAGCCGAATCAAGTATCTTATAAAACTTGATAGATTACACAAACTAGGAAAGTTTGAACTTGCTGCACTAAAACTTCTTCGTATGAAAGAAACTGATTTCTAGAACTGAAATGCTTTTTTCTCACAGTAAAATATTTGGCAATGAAGGTGGTTGTTTTCTAAAGAGAGCAGTTTAGAAATGAAGCGAAACTTGTAAGTTGTACATCTTCTTAGATTACAAAAACTAGGAAAGTTTGAACTTGCTGAACTCAACCTTCTTTGTAGGAAAGCATCTGATTCCTAGAACAAAATCTGCTTATTTCACATAGTACAATATTTGGCAATGAAGGAGTTTATTTACAAAACAAAGTAGTTTAGAAATGAGGCGAATCTAATAAGTTGTACATCTTGTTAGAATCCAGAAAGAAAGTAAGTTTGATCTTGTTGTACTCAACCTTCTTTGTAGGTAATCAAATGATTCCTAGAACCGAACTAGCTTATTTCACACAGCATAGTGTTCGGCAATGAAGATCTTTGTTTTTTAAACAAACTACTGTAGAAATGAGGCCAATCTACTAAGATGTACATCTTTTTAGATTACATTAACAAGGAAAGTTTGAACTTGCTGCACTCAACCTTCTTCGTAGGAAAGCATGTGATTCCTAGAAACGAACTACCTATTTTCACATAGTACAGGGTTCGGCAATGAAGATGTTTGTTTTCTAAACAAACTACTGAGGAAATGACGCCAATCTACTAAGTTGTACATCTTTTTAGATTACATTAACAAGGAATGTTTGAACTTGCTGCACTCAACCTTCTTCGTAGGAAAACAACTAATTCCTCGAATGGAACTAGCTTATTACAAACAGTACAGTGTTCGGCAATGAAGATGTTTGTTTTCTATACAAAGTAGTTTAGAAATGAAGCAAAACTTGTAAGTTTTACGTTTTGTTACATTACACAAACAATGAAAGTTTGAACTTGCTGCACTCAACCTTCTTTGTAGGAAAGGAACTGATTCCTAGATACGAACTAGCTTTTTTCACACAGTATAGGGTTCGGAAACGAAGATGTTTCTTTTCTAAACAAACTACTGTAGAAATAACGCCAATCTACTAAATTGTACATCTTTTTAGAATACATTAACAAGGAAAGTTTGAACTTGCTGCACTCAACCTTCTTCGTAGGAAAGCAACTGATTAGTAGAACAGAACTAGCTTATTTCACACATTACAGCATTCGGGAATGAAGATGTTTGTTTTCTGAACAACATAGTTTGGAAATGAAGTGAAACTTGTAAGTTGTACATCTTGTCAGATTGCACAAACAAGGAAAGTTTGAACTTGCAGCACTCAACCTTCTTCGTAGGAAGCAACTGATTCCTAGACTGAACTAGTTTATTTCACACAGTATAGGGTTCGGCAGTGAAGATGTTTGTTATCTAAACAAACTACTTTAGAAAGGAGGTGAATCAACTATCTTATACAACTTGTTAGATTACATAAACTAGGAAAGTTTGAACTTGTTGCACTCAACCTTCTTCATAGGAAAGCAACTGATTTCTAGAACTGAAACAGCTTTTTGCACACAGTACAATATTTGGCAATGAAGGCGGTTGTTTTCTAAACAAAGTAGTTTGGAAATGAAGCGAATCTGGTAAGTTGTACATCTTCTTCGATTACACAAACTAGGAAAGTTTGAACTTGCTGAACTCAACTTTCTTTGTAGGAAAGCAACTGATTCCTAGAACTGGAACAGCTTAATTCACACAGTACAATATTTGGCAATGAAGGAGTTTGTTTACCTAAGAAAGTAGTTTAGAAATGAGACGAATCTAATAAGTTGTACATCTTGTTAGATTACACAAACAAAGAAAGTTTGAACTTCCTGCACTCAACCGTCTTCGTAGGAAAGCAACTGATTCCTAGAAATGAACTAGCTATTTTTACATAGTACAGGATTCGGCAATGAAGGTGTTTGTTTTCTAAACAAACTACTGAGAAAATGATGCCAATCTACTAAGCTGTACATCTTTTTAGATTACATTAAAAAGGAAAGTTTGAACTTGCTGCACTCAACCTTCTACGTAGGAAAACAACTGATTCCTCGAACCGAACTAGCTCATTTCACACAATACAGTGTTCGGCGATGAAGATGTTTGTTTTCTAAACAAAGTAGTTTAGAAATGAAGCGAAACTTGTAAATTGTACATCTTGTTAGATTACCCAAACAAGGAAAGTTTGAACTTGCTGCACTCAACCTTCTTCGTATGAAAGCGACTGATTCCTAGAACCGAACTAGCTTATGTCACACAGTACAGTGTTCGGCAATGAAGATGTTTGTTTTCTCAACAAACTACTTTAGAAATGAGATGAATCTATTGAGTTGTACATCTTTTTTGATTACATTAACAAGGAAAGTATTAACTTGTTGCACTCAAACATCTCCGTAGAAAAGCAACTGATTCCGAGAATGGAACTAGCTTATTTCAGACATTACAGTATTTGGCAATGAAGATGTTTCTTTTCTAAACAAAATAGTTTAGAAACGAAGGGAAACTTGTAAGGTGTACATCTTGTTAGATTACACAAACAGGGAAAGTTTGAACTTGCTGTACTCAACCTTCTTGGTAGGAAAGCAACAGATTCCTAGGCCGAACTAGCTTATTTCACAGAGTACAGTGTTTGGCAATGAAGATTTTTTTTTTTTTTTTTCTAAACAAGCTACTGTAGAAATGAGGCCAAGCTACTAAGTTGTACATCTTTTTAGATTACACTAACAAGGAAAGTTTGAACTTGTTGCACTCAACCTTCTTCGTACGAAAGCAACTTCCTAGACCTTCCTAGACCGAAATAGCTAATTTCACACAGTATAGGGTTCAGCAATGAACATCGTTGTTTTGTAAACAAGCTACTGTAGAAATGAGGCGAAACTAACAATTGATACATCGTGTTAGATTACACCAACTAGGAAAGATTGAACTTGCTGCACTCAACCTTTTTCGTAGGCAAACAACTGATTCCTCGACCTGAACTACCTTATTTCACACAGCACAGTGTTCGGCGAATAAGATGTTTGTTTTCTAAACAAAGTAGTTTAGAAATGAAGCGAAACTTGTAAGTTGTACATCTTGTTAGATTACACAAACAATGAAAGTTTGAACTTGCTGCACTCAATAGTCTTCGTAGGAAAGCAACTGATTCCTAGAACCGAACTAGCTTATTTCACACAGTACAGTGTTCGGCAATGAAGATGTTTGTTTTCTAAACAAACTTCTGTAGAAATGAGAACAATCTACTAAGTTGTACATCTTTTTAGATTACATTAACAAGGAAAGTTTGAACTTGTGGCACTCAACATTTTTCGTAGGAATGCACCTGATTCCTAGACCGAACCAACTTATTTCACACAGTATGGAGTTCGGCAATGAAGATGTTTGTTTTCTAAACAGACTACTTTAGAAAGGAGGCGAATCAACTAACTCATACATCTTGTCAGATTACACAAACTGGGAAAGTTTGAACTTGCTGCACTCAACATTCTTTGTAGGAAAGCAACTAATTCCCAGAATGGAACTAGCTTATTTCACACATTACAGTGTTTGGCAATGAAGATGATCATTTTCTAAACAAAGTACTTTAGAAATGAAGCGAAACTTGTAAGTGTACATCTTGTTAGATTACACAAACAAGGAAAGTTTGAACTTGCTGCACTCAACCTTCTTAGTCGGAAAGCAACTGATTCCGAGAACCGAACTAGCTTATTTCACACAGTACAGTGTTTGGAATGATCATGTTTCTTTTCTAAACAAGCTACTGCAGAAAAGAGGACAATCTACTAAGTAGTACATCTTTTTCGATTACATTAACAAGGAAAGTTTGAACTTACAGCACTCAACCTTCGTCGTAGGAAAGAAACTGATTCCTAGACCGAACTAGCTTATTTCACACGGTATAGGGTTTGGCAATGAGGATGTTTGTTTTCTAAAAAAGCTACCATAGAAATGAGGCGAGTCAACTAACTTATACATCTTGTTAGATTGCACAAACTAGGAAAGTTTGAACTTGCTGCACTCAACCTTCTTCGGAGGAGAGCAAATGATTCCTTGAACCAAAATAGCTTATTTGACACAGGACAATATTTGGCAATGAAGGTGTTTGTTTTCTAAACAAAGTAGTTCAGAAATGAGGCGAATCTAATAAGTTGTACATCTTGTTAGATTACACAAACAACGAAAGTTTGAACTTGCTGCACTCACCCTTCTTCGTAGGAAAGCATCTGATTCCTAGAAACGAACTAGCTAATTTCACACAGTACAGGGTTCGGCAATGAAGATGTTTGTTTTCTAAACAAACAACTGTAAAAATGACGACAGTCTACTCGTTGTACATCTGTTTAGATGACATTAACAAGGAAAGTTTGAAATTGCTGCACTCATCCTTCTTCGTAGGAAAGCAACTGATTCCTAGAACCGAAATAGCTTATTTCACACAGTACAGCGTTCAGCAATGAAGATGTTTGTTTTCTAAACAAAGTAGTTTGGAAATGAAGCGAAAGTTGTAAGTTGTACATCTTGTTAGGTTACACAAACAAGGAATGTTTGAACTTGCTGCACTCAACCTTCTTCGTAGCAAAGCAACTGATTCCAAAACAGAAACAGCTTATTTCACACAGTACATTATTTGGCAATGAAGATGTTTGTTTTCTAAACAAAGTAGTTTATAATTGAAGCGAAACTTGTAAGTTGTACATCTTGTTACATTGCACAAAGAGGGAAAGTTTGACCTTGATGCACTCAACCTTCTTCGTAGGAAAGCAACTGAATACTAGAACGGAACTAGCTTATTTCACACAGTATCATGTTCGGCAATGAAGATGCTTATGTTCTAAACAAATTAATGTAGAAATGACCGCAATCTACTAAGTTGTACATCTTTTTATATTACATTAACAAGGAAACTTTGAACTTGCTGCACTCAACCTTCTTCGTAGGAAAGCTACTGATTCCTAGAACTGAATTAGCTTATTTCACACAGTACAGTGTACGGCAATGAAGATGTTTGTTTTCTAAACAAACTACTGTAGAAATGAGGCCAATCGACTAAGTTGTACACCTTTTTAGATTACATTAACAAGGAAAGTTTGAACTTGTAGCACTCAACGTTCTTCGTAGGAAAGCAAATGATTCCTACACTGAACTAGCTTTTTTCACTCAGTAAATGGTTCGGCAATGAAGATGTTTGTTTTCTAAACAGACTACTTTGGAAAGGAGGTGAATCAAGTAAATTATACATGTTGTTAGATTACACAAACTAGGAAAGTTTGAACTTGCCTCACTCTACATTCGTCGTAGGAAAGCAACTGATTCCTAGAACCGACCGAACTAGCTTATTTCACACAGTACAGTATTTGGCAATGAATGTGTTTGTTTTCCAAAGTAGTTTAGAAATGAAGCGAAACTTGTAAGTTGTACATCTTTTTAGATTACACAAACACGGAAAGTTTGAACTTGCTGCACTCAACCTTCTTCGTAGGAAAGCAACTGATACCTAGAACCGAACTAGCTTATTTCACACAGTACAGTGTACGGCAATGAAGATGTTTGTTTTCTAAACAAACGAATGTACAAATGAGGCCAATCTACTAAGTTGTACATCTTTTTCTATTACATTAACAAGGAAAGTGTGAAGTTGTAGCACTCAACCTTCTTCGTAGGAAAGCAAATGATTCCTAGACCGAACTAGCTTATTTCACTCAGTTTATGTTTCAGCAATGAAGATGTTTGTTTTCTAAACAAACTACTTTGGAAATGAGGCGAATCAAATAAATTATACATGTTGTTAGATTACACAAACTAGGAAAGTTTGAACTTGCTGCACTCAACATTCGTCGTAGGAAAGCAACTGAATCCTAGAACAGCAACAGCTTATTTCACACAGTACAATATTTGGTAATGAAGGTGTTTGTTTTCTCAACAAAGCGGTTTTGAAATGAGGTGAATCTAATAAGTTGTACATCTTATTAGATTACACAAACAAGGAAAGTTTGAACTTGCTGCACTCAACCTTGTTCATAGGAAAACAACTGATTCCTACAAACGAACTAGCTATTTTCACACCGTAAAGGATTCAGCAATGAAGATGTTTGGTTTCTATACAAAGTACTGAAGCAATGATGGCAATCTACTAGATTGTACATTTTTTTAGATTACATTAACAAGGAAAGTTTGGACTTGCTGCACTCAACCTTCTTCGTAGGAAAGCAACTGATTCCTAGAACCTAACTAGCTTATTTCACACACTACAGTGTTTGGCAATGAAGATGTTTGTTTTCTAAACAAAGTAGTTTAGAAGTGAAGCGAAACATGTAAGTTGTTCACCTTGTTAGATTTCACAAACAAGGAAAGTTTGAACTCGCTGCACTCAACCTACTTCGTAGGAAAGCAACTGATTCCTAGAACCAAACTAGCTTATTGCACACAGTATAGGGTTCGGGAATGAAGATGTTTGTTTTCTCAAAAAACTACTTTAGAAATGAGGCGAATCTACTAACTTATACATCTTCTTATATTACACAAATTAGGAAAGTTTGAACTTGCTGCACTCAACCTTCTTTGTAGGAAAGCAACCGATTCCTAGAACCAAACAGCTTATTTCAAACAGTACAATATATGGCAATGAAGGTGTTTGTTTTCTAAACAAAGTAGTTTACAAATGAGGTGATTCTAATAAGTTGTACATCTTTTTAGATTACATTGACAAGGAAAGTTTGAACTTCCTGCACTCAACCTTCTTCGTAGGAAAGCAACTGATTCTGAGTACCGAACGTGCTTATTTCACACAGTACAGTGTTCGGCAATGAAGATGTTTCTTTTCTGAACAAACTACTTTAGAAAGGAGGTGAATCTATTAAGTTGTACATCTTTTTAGATTACATAAATAAGGAAAGTTTGAACTTCTTGTACTAAACCATCTCCGTAGAAAACGAACTGATTCCTAGAACGGAAGTAGCTTATTTCACACGTTACAGTGTTCGGCAATGGAGATGTTTCTTTCCTAAACAAAGTAGTTTAGAAATGAAGCTAAACTTGTCAGTTGTACATCTTGTTAGATTACGCAAACAAGGAATGTTTGAACTTGCTGCACTCAACCTTCTTCGTAGGAAAGCAACTGATTCGTAGAACGAACTAGCTTATTTCACACAGTACAGTGTTCGGCACTGAAGATGTTTGTTTTCGAAACAAATTACTTTAGAAATGAGGTGAATCTATTAAGATGTACATCTTTTTAGATTACATTAACAAGGGAAGTTTGAACTTGTTGCACTCAACCATCTCCGTAGAAATACAACTGATTCCTAGAACCAAACTAGTTTATTTCACACAGTACAGTGTTCGGCAATGAAGATGTTTGTTTTTTGAACAAACTGCTGTAGAAATGAGGCCAATCTACTAAGTGGTACATCTTCTTAGATTACATTAAGAAGGAATGTTTGAACTTGTTGCACTCACCCTTCTTCGTAGGAAAACAACTGATTCCTAGAACCGAACTAGCTTATTTCACACAGTATAGGGTTTGACAATGAACATGTTTGTTTTTTAAACAAACTGCTGTAGAAATGAGGCCAATCTACTAAGTTGTACATCTTTTTTGATTACATTAACAAGGAAAGTTTCAACTTGTTGCACTCAACATTCTTCCTATGGAAGCAAATGATTCCGAGAACCGAACTAGCTTATTTCACACAGTATAGTGTTCGGCAATGAAGATGTTTGTTTTTTAAACAAACTACTGTAGAAATGAGGCCAATCTTCTAAATGGTACATCTTTTTAGATTACATTAACAAGGAATGTTTGAACTTGTAGCACTCAACATTCTTCGTTGGAAAACAACTGATTCCTAGAACCGAACTAGCTTATTTCACACAGTATAGGGTTTGGCAATGAACATTTTTGTTTTCTAAACAAACTACTTAGGAAATGAGGAAATCTACTAACTTATACATATTTTGAGATTACACATTCTAGGAAAGTTTGAACTTGCTGCAATCAACCTTCTTTGTAGGAAAGCAATTGATTCCTACAACCGAACCAGCTTATTTCACACAGTACAGTGTTTGGCAATGAAGATGTTTGTTTTCTAAACAAACTACTTTAGAAATGAGGCGAATCAACTAACATATAAATCTTGTTAGATTACACAAACAAGGAAAGTTTGAACTTGCTGCACTTAACCTTCTTCGTAGGAAAGGAACTGATTCCTAGAAACGAACTAGCTATTTTCACACAGTACAGGGTTCGGCAATGCAGATG
>PVKW010006802.1:0-47799 GCA_004027895.1 Orientallactaga bullata | reverse complement strand
ACAGTAGAATTGAGGCCAATCTACTAAGTTTTATATCTTTTTAGATTAAATTAAAAAGGAAAGTTTGAACTTGTTACACTCAACCTTCTTCGTAGGAAAGCTACTGATTCCTAGAACCGAACTAGCTTATTTCACATATTACATTGTTGGACAATGAAGATGTTTGTTTTCTAAACAAACTACTGTAGAAATGAGGCCAATCCACTAAGTTGTACATCTTCTAAAATTACCTTAACAAGGAAAGTTTGAACTTGTTGCACTCAGCATTCTTCGTAGGAAAGCAAAGGATTCCTAGAACTGAACTAGCTTATTTCACACAGTATAGGAAAGGAACTGATACCTAGAACCAAAACTGCTACTGAAGAAATGACGCCAATCTACCAAGTTGTACATCTTTTTAGATTACATTCACAAGGAATGTTTCAACTTGCTGTACTCAGCCTTCTTCGTAGGAAAGCTACTGATTCCTAGAACCGAACTAGCTTATTTCACACAGTGCAGTGTCGGAAAAGAAGATGTTTGTTTTCTAAACAAACTACTGAAGAAATGACGCCAATCTACTAAGTTGTACATCTTTTTAGATTCCAGTAACAAGGAATGTTTGAACTTGCTGCACTCAACATTCTTCGTAAGAAAGCAACTGATTCACACGGTACAGTGTTCTGCAAAGAAGATGTTTGTTTTCTAAACAAACTACTGTAGAAATGAGGCAAATGTATTAAGTTTTACATCTTTTTCGATTAAATTAAAAAGGAAAGTTTGAAGTTGTTGCAGTCAATCTTCTTCGTAGGAAAGCAACTGATTCCTAGAAGCGAACTAACTTATTTCACACATTACAGTGTTGGGCAATGATGATGTTTGTTTTCTAAACAAACTACTGTAGAAATGAGGCCAGTCTACTAAGTTGTACATCTTCTAAAATTACATTAACAAGGAAAGTTTGAACTTGTTGCACTCAACCGTCTTCATAGGAAAGCAAATGATTCCTAGAACTGAACTAGCTTATTTCACGCAGTATAGGGTTCGGGATTGAAGATGTTTGTTTTCTAAACAACCAATTTTAGAAATGAGGCGAATCTACTAACTTATACATCTTGTTAAATTACACAAACAAGGAACGTTTGAACTTGCTGCACTCAACCTTCTTGGTAGGAAAGCAAATGATTCCTAGAACCGAACTAGCTTATTTCACACAGTATAGGGTTCGGGATTGAAGATGTTTGTTTTCTAAAGAAACTACTGTACAAATGATGCAAATCTACTAAGTGGCACATCTTTTTAGATTACATTAACAAGGAATGTTTGAACTTGTTGCACTCAACTGATTCCTAGAACCGAACTAGCTTATTTCACACAGTATACGGTGTGGCAATGAAGATGTTTGTTTTCTAAACCAACTACTTTAGAAATGAGGCGAATCTACTAACTTATACATCTTATGAGATTACACAAACTAGGAAAGTTTGAACTTGCTGCACTCAACCTTCTTCGTAGGAAAGCAACTGATTCCGAGAACCAAACAGCTTATTTCACACAGTACAGTGTTCGGCAATGAAGATGTTTGTTTTCTCAACAAGATACTGTAGAAATGAGGCCAATCCACTAAGTTGTACATCTTTTTAGATTACATTAACAAAGAATGTTTGAACTTCCTGCACGCAACCTTCTTCGTATGAAAACAACTGATTCCTGGAACCGAACTAGCTTATTTCACACAGTACAGTCTTTGGCAATGAAGGTATCTGTTTTCTAAACAAACTACTTTAGAAATGAGCCGAATGTACAAACTTATATATTTTGTGAGATTACACAAAGTAAGAAAGTTTGAACTTGCTGCACTCAACCTTCTTCATAGGAAAGGAACTGATTCCTAGACCGAACTAGCTTATTTCACACAGTATAGTGTTCGGCAATGAAGATGTTTGTTTTTTAAACAAACTACTGTAGAAATGAGGCCAATCTACTAAGTTGTCCATCTTTTTAGATTACATTAACAAGGAAAGTTTGAACTTGCTGCACTCAACCTTCTTCATAGGAAAGAAACTGATTCCTAGAACCGAACTAGCTTATTTCACACAGTGTAGTGTTCTTCAATGAAGATGTTTGTTTTTTAAACAAACTACTGGAGAAATGAGGCCAATCTACTAAGTGGTACATCTTTTTAGATTACATTAACAAGGAATGTTTGAACTTGTTGCACTCATCCTTCTTCCTTGGAAAACAATTGATTCCTAGAACCAAACAAGATTATTTCGCACAGTATAGGGTTTGGCAATGAAGATGTTTGTTTTCTAAAAAACTACGTAGGAAATGAGGCAAATCTACTAACTTATACTTCTTTTGAGATTACACATACTAGGAAAGTTTGAACTTGCTGCACTCAACCTTCTTCGTAGGAAAGCAATTGATTTCTAGAACCGAACCAGCTTATTTCACACAGTACAGTGTTCGGCAATGAAGATGTTTGTTTTCTAAACAAACTACTTTAGAAATGAGGCGAATCAACTAACATATACATCTTGTTAGATTACACAAACAAGGAAAATTTGAACTTGTTGCACTCAACATTCTTCGTAGGAAAGCAACTGATTCCTAGAAACGAACTAGCTATTTTCACACAGTACAGGGTTCGGCAATGAAGATGTTTGTTTTCTAAACAAACTACTGTAGAAATGAGGCCAATCTACTAAGTTGTACATCTTTTTAGATTACATTAACAAGGAAAGTTTCAACTTGTTGCACTGAAACATCTCCGTGAAAATGCAACTGATTCCTAGAACCGAACTAGCTTATTTCAAACATTAAAGTGTTTGAAAATGGCGATGTTTCTTTTCTAAACAAAGTAGTTTAGAAATGAATAGAAACTTGTAAGTTGTACATCTTGTAAGATTACACAAACAAGGAATGTTTGAACTTGCTGCACTCAACCTTCTTTGTAGGAAAGCAAATGATTACTAGAACAGAACTAGCTTATTTCACACAGTACAGTGTTCTGCAATGAAGATCTTTCTTTTCTCAACAAACTATTTTAGAAATGAGGTGAATCTATTAAGTTGTACATCTTTTTAGATTACATTAACAAAGAAAGTTTGTACTTGATGCACTCAACCTTCTTCGTAGAAAAGCAACTGATTCCTGTTCCGAACTAGCTTATTTCACACAGTATAGGGTTAAGCAATGAAGACGTTTGTTTTCTAAACAAAGTACTTTAGAAATGAGGAGAATCAACTAACATATACATCTTGTTAGATTTTACAAACTAGGAAAGTTTGTCCTTGCTGCCCTCAACCTTCTTCGCAGGAAAGCAACCTATTCCTAGAACCAAATCAGCTTATTTCACTCAGTAAAATATTTGGCAATGAAGGTGTTTATTTTCTGCACAAAGTAGCTTAGAAATGCGGCGAATCTACTAAGTTGTACATCTTGTCAGATTACGCAAACAAGGAAAGTTTGAACTTGCTGCACTCAACCTTCTTAGTAGGAAAGCAACTGATTCCTAGAAACGAAGTAGCTATTTTCACACAGTATAGCGTTCGGCAATGAAGATGTTTGTTTGTTAAACAAACTACTGTAGAAATGAGGCCAATCTACAAAGTGGTACATCTTTTTAGATTACATTAATTAGGAATGTTTGAACTTGCGGCACTCAACTTTCTTCATAGGAAAATAACTGATTCCTTGAACCGAACTAGCTTATTTCACCGAGTAGAGTGTTCGGCAATGAAGGTGTTTGTTTTCTAAACAAAGTAGTTTAGAAATGAAGCGAAACTTGTAAGGTGTACATCTTGTTAGATTACACAATCTCTGAAAGTTTGAACTTGCTGCACTCAACCCTCTTCGTTGGAAAGCAACTGATTACTAGCTATGAACTAGCTTATTTCACACAGTACAGTGTTTGGCAATGAAGGTGTTTGTTTTCTAAACAAAGTAGTTTAGACATGAAGCGAAACTTGTAAGGTGTACATCTTGTTAGATTACACAAACAAGGAAAGTTTGAACTTGCTGCACTCAACCTTCTTCGTAGGAGAGCAACTGATTCCGAGAAATGAACTAGCTATTTTCACACAGTACAGGGTTCGGCAATGAAGATGATTGTTTTTTAAACAAACTACTGTACAAATGAGGCCAATCTACTAAGTGGTACATCTTTT
This sequence comes from Orientallactaga bullata, assembly GCA_004027895.1. Classification (NCBI taxonomy): domain Eukaryota; kingdom Metazoa; phylum Chordata; class Mammalia; order Rodentia; family Dipodidae; genus Orientallactaga; species Orientallactaga bullata. Next base: position 43,648 of record PVKW010006802.1, on the reverse strand, counting down.
TAGATTTCATTAACTAGGAATGTTTGAACGTGCTGCACTCAACCTTCTTCGTAGGAAAATAACTGATTGCTTGAACCGAACCAGCTTATTTTACACAGTACAGTGTTCGGCAATGAAGGTGTTTGTTTTCTAAACAAAGTAGTTTAGAATTGAAGCCAAACTTGTAAGGTTTACATCTTGTTACGATACACAAACGAGGAAAGTTTGAACTTGTTGCACTCAACCATCTTCGTTGGAAAGCAACTGATTCCTTGCACCGTACTAGCTTATTTCACACAGTATAGTGTTGGGTAATAAAGATGTTTGTTTTCTCAACAAACTACTTTAGAAATGAGGTGAATCTATTAAGTTGTACATCTTTTTAGATTACATTATCAAGGAAAGTTTGAACTTGTTGCACTAAACCATCTGGGTAGAAATGCAACTCATTCCTAGAACCGAACTAGCTTATTTCACACAGTATAATGTTCGGTAATGAAGATGTTTGTTTTTTAAACAAACTAGTGTAGAAATGATGCCAATCTACTAAGTGGTACATCTTTTTACATTACATTAACAAGGAATGTTTGAACTTGTTACACTCAACCTTCTTTGTAGGAAAACAACTGATTCCTAGAACCGAACTAGCTTATTTCACACAGTTTAGGGTTTGGCAATGAAGATGTTTGTTTTCTAAAAAAACTACTTTAGAAATGAGTCTAATCTACTAACATACATCTTGTGAGATTACACAAACTAGGAAAGTTTGAACTTGCTGCACTCAACCTTCCTTGTAGGAAAGCAACTGATTCCTAGAACCGAACCAGCTTATTTCACACAGTACAGTGTTCGGGAATGAAGATGTTTGTTTTCTCAACAAACTACTTTAGATATGAGGTGAATCTATTAAGATGTACATCTTTTTAAACTGCATTAGCAAGGAAAGTTTGAACTTGCTGCACTCAACCTTCTTCATAGGAAAGCAACTGATTCCTAGAAACGAACTAGCTATTTTCACACAGTACAGGGTTCGGCAATGAAGGTGTTTGATTTCTAAACAAAGTACTTTAGAAATGAAGCAAAACTTGTAAGGTGTACATGTTGTTAGATTACACAAAAAAGGAAAGTTTGAAATTACTGCACTCAACCTTCGTAGGAAAGCAACTGATTCCTAGCACCGAACTAGCTTATTTCACACAGTATATTGTTCGGCAATGAAGATGTTTGTTTTCTCAACAAACTTCTTTAGAAATGAAGTGAATAAATTAAGATGTACATCTTTTTAGATTACATTAACAGGGGAAAGTTTGAACTTGCTGCACTCAACCTTCTTCATAGAAATGCAACTGATTCCTAGAAGCGAACTAGCTTATTTCACACAGTATAGTGTTCTGTAATGAATATGTTTGTATTTAAACAAATTACTGTAGAAATGATGCCAATCTACTAAGTGGTACATCTTTTTAGATTACATTAACAACTAAAGTTTGAACTTGTTGCACTCAACCAACTCCGTAAAAATTCAACTGATTCCTAGAACCAAACTAGCTTATTTCACACATTAAAGTGTTCGAAAATGGAGATGTTTCTTTTCTAAACAAAGTAGTTTAGAAATGAATCGAAACTTGTAAGTTGTACATCTTGTTATATTACACAAACAAGATATTTTTGAATGTGCTGCACTCAACCTTGTTCGTAGGAAAGCAACTGATTCCTAGAACCTAACTTGCTTAGTCAATGAAGATCTTTGTTTTCTCAACAAACTATTTTAGAAATCAGGTGAATCTATTAAGTCGTACATCTATTTAGATTACATTAACAAAGAAAGTTTGTACTTGTTGCACTCAACATTCTTCGTAGGAAAGCAACTGATTCCTATCCCGAACTACCTTATTTCACACAGTATAGGGTTCAGCAATGAAGATGTTTGTTTTCTAAACAAAGTACTTTAGAAATGAGGCGAATCAACTAACATATACATCTTGTTAGATAACACAAACTAGGAAAGTTTGTACTTGCTGCCCTCAACCTTCTTGGTAGGAAAACAACTGATTCCTAGAACTGAACTAGCTTATTTCACACAGTATAGGGTTTGGCAATGAAGATGTTTGTTTTCTAAACCAACTACTTTAGAAATGAGGCGAATCTACGACCTTATACATCTTGTGAGATTACACAAACTAGGAAAGTTTGAACTTACTGCACTCAACCTTCTTCATACGAAAGCATCTGATTCCTAGAAGCGAACCAGCTTATTTCACACAGTACAGTGTTCAGAAAGGAAGATGTTTGTTTTCTCAACAAACTGCTTTAGAAATGAGGTGAACATACTAACTTGTCCATCTTTTTAGATTAAATTAGCAAGGAATGTTTGAACTTGCTGTACACAACCTTCTTCGTAGGAAAATAACTGACTCCTTAAACCTAACTAGCTTATTTCCCACAGTACAGTGTTTGGAAAGGAAGATGTTTGTTTTCTCAACAAACTACTTTAGAAATGAGGTGAATCTACTAAGTTGTACATCTTTTTAGATTACATTAACAAGGAATGTTTGAACTTGCTGAACACAACTTTGTTCGTAGGAAAATAACTGATTCCTTGAACCGAACTAGCTTATTTCACACAGTACAGTGTTCGGCAATGAAGGTGTTTGTTTTCTAAACAAGGTAGTTTAGAAATGAAACGAAACTTGTAAGGTGTACATCTTGTTAGATTACACAAACAAGGAAAGTTTGAACTGACTGCAGTCAACCTTCTTCGTAGGAAAGCAACTGATTCCTATACCGAACTAGCTTATTTCTCACAGTATAGGGTTCAGCAATGAAGATGTTTGTTTTCTAAACAAAGTACTTTAGAAATGAGGCAAATCAACTAACATATACATCTTGTTAGATTACACAAATAGGAAAGTTTGTCCTTGCGGCCCTCAAACTTCTTCTCAGGAAAGCAACTGATTCCTAGAACCAAAACAGCTCATTTCACTCAGTACAATATTTGGCAATGAAGGTGTTTATTTTCTACACAAAGTAGTTTAGAAATGAGGTGAATCTAATAAGTTGTACATCTTGTTAGATTACACAAACAAGGAAAGTTTGAACTTGCTGCACACAACCTTCTTCGTAGGAAAGCAACTGATTCCTAGAAACGAACAAGCTATTTTCACACAGTACATGGTTAGGCAATGATGATGTTTGTTTTTTAAACAAACTACTGTAGAAATGAGGCCAATCTACTAAGTTGTACATCTTTTTAGATTACATTAACAAGGAAAGTTTCAACTTGTTGCACTCAATCGTCTTCCTAGGAAAGCAAATGGTTTGTAGAACCGAACTAGCTTATTTCACAAAGTATAGGGTTTGGCAATGAAGATGTTTGTTTTCTAAACAAAGTACTTTAGGAATGAGGCGAATCAACTAACATATACATCTTGTCAGATTCCACAAACTAGGAATGTTTGTACATGCTGCCCTCAAGCTCCTTCACAGGAAAGCACCTGATTCCTACAACCAAAACAGCTTATTTCACTCAGTACAATATTTGGCAATGAAGGTGTTTATTATCTACACAAAGTAGTTTAGAAATGAGTCGAATGTAATAAGTTGTACATATTGTTAGATTACATAAACAAGGAAAGTTTGAATGGGGTGCACTCAATGATCTTCGTAGGAAACCAACTGATTCCTAGCACCGAACTAACTTATTTCACACAGTAAAGTGTTCGGCAATGAAGATGTTCGTTTTCTCAACAAACTACTTTACAAATGAGGTGAATCTATTAAATCGTACATCTTTTTAGATTACATTTACAAGGAAAGTTTTAACTTGTTGCACTCAACCATCTCCATAGAAATGCAACTGATTCCTAGAACCGAACTAGCTTATTTCACACAGTATAGTGTTCGCCAATGAAGATGTTTGTTTTTTAAACAAACTACTGTAGAAATGAGGCCAATCTACTAAGTGGTACATCTTTTTAGATTACATTAACAAGGAATGTTTGAACTTGTTGCACTCAACATTCTTCGTAGGAAAACAACTGATTCCTAGAACCGAACTACCTTATTTCACACAGTACAGGGTGTGGCAATGAAGATGTTTGTTTTCTAAACCAACTACTTTAGAAATGAGGCAAATTTACTAACTTATACATCTTATGAGATTACACAAACTAGGAAAGTTTGAACTTGCTGCACTCAACCTTCCTTGTAGGAAAGCAACTGATTCCTAGAACCGAACCAGCTTATTTCACACAGTACAGTGTTCGGGAATGAAGATGTTTGTTTTCTCAACAAACTACTTTAGATATGAGGTGAATCTATTAAGATGTACATCTTTTTAAACTGCATTAGCAAGGAAAGTTTGAACTTGCTGCACTCAACCTTCTTCATAGGAAAGCAACTGATTCCTAGAAACGAACTAGCTATTTTCACACAGTACAGGGTTCGGCAATGAAGATGTTTGTTTTTTAAAGAAACTACTGTAGAAATGAGGCCAATCTACTAAGTGGTACATCTTTTTAGATTACATTAACTAGGAATGTTTGAACTTGTTGCACTCAACCTTCTTAGTAGGAAAGCAATTGATTCCTAGAACCGAACTAGCTTATTTCACACAGTACAGTGTTTGGCAATGAATATCTTTGTTTTTTAAAAATCTATTTTAGAAATGAGGTGAATCTATTAAGTTGTACATGTTTTTAGATTACATTAACAAAGAAAGTTTGTACTTGGTGTACTGAAACTTCTTCCTAGGAAAGCAACTGATTCCTATGCTGAACTAGCTTATTTCACACAGTATAGGGTTCAGCAATGAAGATGTTTGTTTTCTAAACAAGTACTTTAGGAATGAGGCGAATCAACTAACATATACATATTGTTAGATTACACAAACTAGGAAAGTTTACATGGTGCCCTCAACCTCCTTCACAGGAAAGCAAGTGATTCCTACAACCAAAACAGCTTATTTCACTCAGTACGATATTTGGCAGTGAAGGTGTTTATTTTCTACACAAAGCAGTTTAGAAATGAGGCGAATGTAATAAGTTGTACATCTTGTTAGATTACACAAACAAGGAAAGTTTGAACTGGCTGCACTCAACAATCTTCGTAGGAAACCAACTGATTCCTAGCACCTAACTAACTTATTTCACACAGTAAATTGTTCTGCAATGAAGATGTTTGTTTTCTAAACAAAGTACTTTAGAAATGAGGCGAATCAACTAACATATACATCTTGTTAGATTACACAAACTAGGAAAGATTGTACTTGCTGCCCTCAACCTTCTTCGCAGGAAAGCAACTCATTTCTAGAACCTAAACAGCTTATTTCACTCAGTACAATATTTGGCAATGAAGGTGTTTATTTTCTACACAAAGAAGTTTAGAAATGAGGCAAATCTAGTAAGTTGTACATCTTGTTAAATTACACAAACAAGGAAAGTTTGAACTTGCTGCACTCAACCTTCTTCGTAGGAAAGCAACTGACTCCTAGAAAGGACCAAGCTATTTTTATACAGTACAGGTTTCGGCAATGAAGTTGTTTGTTTTTTAAACAAACTACTCTAGAAATGAGGCCAATGTACTACGTGGTACATCTTTTTAGATAACATTAACAAGGAATGTTTGCACTTGCTGTACTCAACCGTCTTCATAGGAAAATAACTGATTCCTTGAACCGAACTAGCTTATTTCACACAGTACAGTGTTCGGCAATGAAGGTGTTTGTTTTCTAAACAAAGTAGTTTTGAAATGAAGAGAAACTTGTAAGGTGTACATCTTGTTAGATTAGACAAACAAGGAAAGTTTGAACTTGCTGCACTGAACCATCTTCATTGGAAAGCAAATGATTCCTAGCACCGTACTAGCTTATTTCACACAGTATAGTGTTCGGCAATGAAGATGTTTGTTATCTCAACAAACTACTTTAGAAATGAGGTAAATCTATTCAGTTGTACATCTTTTTAGATTACATTAACAAGGAAAGTTTGAACTTGTTGCACTCAACCATCTCCGTAGAAATGCAACTGATTCCTAGAACCAAACTAGCTTATTTCACACAGTATAGTGTTCGCCAATGAAGATGTTTGTTTTTTAAACAAACTACTGTAGAAATGAGGCCAATCTACTAACTGGTACATCTTCTTAGATTACAGTAACAAGGAATGTTTGAACTTGTTGCACTCAACCTTCTCCGTAGGAAAACAACTAATTCCTAGAACTGAACTAGCTTATTTCACACAGTATAGGGTTTGGCAATGAAGATGTTTTTTTCTAAACCAACCACTTTAGAAATGAGGCGAATATACTAACTTATACATCTTGTCAGTTTACACAATCTAGGAAAGTTTGAACTTGCTGCACTCAACCTTCTTCGTAGGAAAGCAACTGATTCCTAGAACTGATCCAGCTTATTTTATACAGTACAGTGTTCGGCAATGAAGTTGTTTGTTTTCTCAACAAACTACTTTAGAAATGAAGTGAACCTACTAAGTTGTACATCCTTATAGATTACATTAACAAGGAATGTTTGAACTTGCTGCACCCAACCTTCTTCATAGGAAAATAACTGATTCCTTGAAACGAACTACATTATTTCACACAGTACAGTGTTCGGCAATGAAGATGTTTGCTTTCTAAACAAAGCAGTTTAGAAATTAAGCGAAACTTATATGTTGTACATCTTGTTAGATTACACCAACGAGTAAAGTTTGAACTTGCTGCACTCAACCTTCTTCGTAGGAAAGAAACTGATTCCTAGAACCGAACTACCTTATTTCACACAGTATAGTGTTCGGCAATGAAGATGTTTCTTTTTTAAAGTAACTACTGTAGGAATGAGGCCAATCTACTAAGTGGTACATCTTTATAGATTACATTGACTAGGAATGTTTGAACTTGCGGCACTCAACTTTCTTCGTAGGAAAATAACTGATTCCTTGAACCGAACTAGCTTATTTCACACAGTACAGTGTTCGGCAATGAAGGTGTTTGTTTTGTAAACAACGTAGTTTAATAATGAAGCGAAACTTGTTAGTTGTACATGTTGTTAGACTACACAAACAAGGTATGTTTGAACCTGCTGCACTCAACCTTCTTCGTAGGAAAGCAACTGAATCCTACAACTGAACTAGCTTATTTCACACAGTACAGTGTTCAGCAATGAAGATCTTTGTTTTCTCAACAAACTATGTTAGAAATGAGGTGAATCTATTAACTTGTACATCTTTTTAGATTACATTAACAAAGAAAGTTTGTAATTATTGCACTCAACTTTCTTCGTAGGAAAGCAACTGGTTCCTAAACGGAACTAGCTTATTTCACACAGTATAGGGTTCAGCAATGAAGATGTTTGTTTTCTAAACAAAGTACTTTAGAAATGAGGCGAATCAACTAACATATACATCTTGTTAGATTAAACAAACTAGGAAAGTTTGTACTCGCTGCCCTCAACCTTCTTCGCAGGAAAGCTACTGATTCCTAGAACCAAAACAGCTTATTTCACTCATTGCAATATTTGGCAATGAAGGTGTTTATTTTCTACACAAAGTAGTTTAGAAATGAGGCGAATCTAATAAGTTGTACATCTTGTTAAATTACACAAACAAGGAAAGTTTGAACTTGCTGCACTCAACCTTCTTCGTAGGAAAGCAACTGATTCCTAGAAACGAACTAGCTATTTTCACTCAGTACAGGGTTCGGCAATGAAGATGCTTGTTTTTTAAACAAACTACTGTAGAAATGAGGCTAATCAACTAAGTGGTACATCTTTTTAGATTACATTAACTAGGAATGTTTGAACTTGCTGCACTCAACCTTCTTCGTAGGAAAATAATTGATTCCTTGAATCGTACCACCTTATTTCACACAGTACAGTGTTCGGCAATGAAGGTCTTTGTTTTCTAAACAAAGTAGTTCAGAAATGAACCGAAACTTGTAAGGTGTACATCTTGTTACATTACCCAAACATGGAAAGTTTGAACTTGCTGCACTCAACCATCTTCGTTGGAAAGCAACTGATTCCTAGCACCGTACTAGCTTATTTCACACAGTATAGTGTTCGGCAATGAAGATGTTTGTTATCTCAACAAACTACTTTAGAAATGAGGTGAATCTATTCAGTTGTACATCTTTTTAGATTACATTAACAAGGAAAGTTTAAACTTGTTGCACTCAACCATCTCCGTTGAAATGCAACTGATTCCTAGAACCGAACTAGCTTATTTCACACAGTATAGTGTTCGGCAATGAAGATGTTTGTTTTTTAAACAAACTACTGTAGAAATGAGGCCAATCTAGTATGTGGTACATCTTTTTAGATTACATTAACAAGGAATGTTTGAACTTGTTGCACTCAACCTTCTTCGTAGGAAAAGAACTGATTCCTAGAACCGAACTAGCTCATTTCACACAGTATAGGATTTGGCAATGAAGATGTTTGTTTTCTAAACCAACTACTTCAGAATTGAGGCGAATGTACTAACTTATATATCTTGTGAGATTACACAAACTAGGAATGTTTGAACTTGCAGCACTCAACCTTCTTGGTAGGAAAGCAACTGATTCCTAGAACCGAACAAGCTTTGTTCACACAGGACAATGTTCGGCAATGAAGATGTTTGTTTTCTCAACAAACTACTTTAGAAATGAGGTGAATCTACTAACTTTCACATCTTTTTAAACTACATTAACAAGGAATGTTTGAACTTGCTGCACTCAACCATCTCCGTAGAAATGCAACTGATTCCTAGAACCGAACTAGCTTATTTCACACGTTAAAGTGTTCTGCAGTGGAGATGTTTCTTTTCTAAACAAAGTAGTTTAGAAATGAAGCGAAACTTGTAAGTTGTACATCTTGTTAGATTACACAAACAAGGAATGTTCGAAGTTGCTACACTCAACCTTCTTCGTAGGAAAGCAAGTGATTCCTAGAACCAAAGTAGCTTATTTCACATAGTACAGTTTTCGGCAATGACGTTTTTTATTTTCTCAACAAACTATTTTAGAAATTAGCTGAATCTATTAAGTTTTACATCTTTTTAGATTACATTTACAAAGAAAGTTTGTACTTGTTGCACTCAACCTTCTTCGTAGGATATCAACTGATTCCCAGAACCGAACTAGCTATTTTCACACAGTATGGGGTTCGGCAATGAAGATGTTTGTTTACTAAACAAACTACTGTAGAAATGACACCGATCTACTAAGTTGTACATCTTTTTAGATTACATTAACAAGGAAAGTTTGACCTTGCTGCACTCAACCTTCCTGGTAGGAAAGCAAATGATTCCTAGAACCGAACTAGCTTCTTTCACACAGTATAGGGTTTGGCAATGAAGATGTTTGTTTTCTAAACAAACTACGGAGGAAATGAGGCTAATCAACTAACTCATACATTATGGTAGATTCCACAAACTGTGAAAGTTTGAACTTGCTGCACTAAACCTTCTTCGTAGTAGAGCAACTGATTTCTAGAACCGAAACAGCTTATTTCACACAGTACAATATTTGGCAATGAAGGTGTTTGTTTTCTAAACAAACTACTGCAGAAATGACGCCAATATACCTGGTTGTACATCTTTTTAGATTACATTAACAAGGAATATTTGAACTTGCTACACTCAACCTTCTTCGTAGGAAAGCAACTGAAACCTAGCACCGAACTAGCTTATTTCACACAGTACAGCATTCGACAATGAAGATGTTTGTTTTCTAAAAAAGTAGTTTGGAAATGACGTGAAACTTGTTAGTTGCTCATCTTGTTAGATTACACAAACAAGGAAAGTTTGAACTTGCTGCACTAAACCTTTTTCGTAGCAAAGCAACTGATTCGTAGAACCTAAACATCTTATTTCACACAGTACAATATTTGGCAATGAAGGTGTTTGTTTTTTAAACAAACTACTTATAAATGAGATGAATCTATTAAGTTGAACATCTTTTTAGATTACATTAACAAGGAATGTTTGAACTTGTTGCACTCAACTATCTCCGTAGAAATGCAACTGATTCCTAGAAGCGAACCAGCTTATTTCACAAACTACAGTGTTTGGCAATGAAGATGTTTGTTTTCTAAAAAAGTAGTTTGGAAATGACGTGAAACTTGTTAGTTGTTCATCTTGTTAGATTACACAAACAAGGAAAGTTTGAACTTGCTGCACTAAACCTTTTTCATAGCAAAGCAACTGATTCGTAGAACCTAACATCTTATTTCACACAGTACAATATTTGGCAATGAAGGTGTTTGTTTTTTAAACAAACTACTTATAAATGAGATGAATCTATTAAGTTGAACATCTTTTTAGATTACATTAACAAGGAAAGTTTGAACTTGTTGCACTCAACTATCTCCATAGAAATGCAACTGATTCCTAGAAGCGAACCAGCTTATTTCACAAACTACAGTGTTTGGCAATGAAGATGTTTGTTTTCTAAACAAAGTAGTTTAGAAATGAGGCGAAACTTGTACGTTGTACATCTTGTTAGATTACACAAACAAGGAAAGTTTGAACATGCTGCATTCAACCTTCTTAGATGGGAAAGATACTGATTCCTAGAACAGTACTAGCTTATTTCACACACTACAGTGTTTGGCAATAAATATGTTTGTTTTCTAACCATACTACAGTAGAAATGATGCCAATTTACTAAGTCTTACATCTTTTTAGATTACATTAACAAGGAAAGTTTGGACTTGTTGCACTCAACCTTCTTCGTAGGAAAGCAAATGATTCTTAGAGCTGTACTAGCTTATTTCACACAGTATAGGGTTCGGCAATGAAGATGTTTGTTTTCTAAACAAACTACTTTAGAAATTAGGTGAATATACTAAATTATAAATCTTCTTAGATATCACAAACTAGGAAAGTTTGAAATTGCTGCACTCAACCTTCTTTGTAGGAAAGCAACTGATTCCTAGAACAGAAACACCTTATTCCACACAATACAATATTTGGCAATGAAGGTGTTTGTTTTCAAAACAAATTAGTTTAGAAATGAGGCGAATCTAATAAGTTATACATCTTGTTAGATTACACAAACAAGTAATGTTTGAACTTGCTGCACTCGAACTTCTTCATAGGAATGCAACTGATTCCTAGAAACGAACTAGCTATTTTCACACAGTACAGGGTCGGCAATGAAGATGTTAGTTTTCTAAACAAACTACTGTAGAAATGACGCCAATCTACCTGGTTGTACATCTTTTTAGATTACATTAACAAGGAAAGTTTGAACTTGCTTCACTCAACCTTCTTCGTGGGAAAGCAACTGAAACCTGGAACCGAAGTAGCTTATTTCACACAGAACAGCATTCGGCAATGAAGATGTTTGTTTTCTAAACAAAGTAGTTTAGAAATGAAGCAAAACTTGGACGTTGTACATCTTGTTAGATTACACAAACAAGGAAAATTTTAACTTGCTACACTTAACCTTCTTCGATGGGAAAGCTACTGAATCCTAGAACCGAACAAGCTTATTTCACAGAGTACATCATTCAGCAATGAAGAATTTTGTTTTCTAAAGAAAGTAGTTTGGAAATGAAGGGAAACATATAAGTTGTACATCATGTTAGATTACACAAACAAGGAAAGTTTGAACTTGCTGCACTCAACCTTCTTCATAGCAAAGCAACTGATTCCTAGAACCGAATCAGCTTATTTCACACAATACAATATTTGGCATGAAGGTGTTTGTTTTCTTAACAAAGTAGTATATAAATGAAGCGAAATGTGTAAGTTGTACATCTTGTTAGATTACACAAACAAGGAAAGTTTGAACTTGCTGTACCTAACCTTCTTCGTAGGAAAGATACTGATTCACAGAACCGAAGTAGCTTATTTCACACAGTACAGTGTTCGGAAATGAAGATCTTTGTTTTCAGAACAAACTATTGTAGAAATGAGGAGAATCTATTAAGTTGTACAACTTTTTAGATTAAATTAACAAGGAAAGTTTGAACTTCTTGCACTCAACCTCTTCATAGGAAAGCAAATGATTCCTAGAACCGAACCAGCTTATATCACACAGTATAGGGTTCGGCAATGAAGATGTTTGTTTTCTAAAAAAACTACTTAAAAATGAGGTGAATATACTAACTTAAACATCTTGTTAGATTCACAAACTAGGAAAGAATGAACTTGCTGCACTCAACCTTCCTTGTAGGAAAGCCACTGATTCCTAGAACAAAAACAGCTTATTTCACACAGTACAGTATTTGGCAATGAAGTTGTTTGTTTTCTAAACAAAGTAGTTTAGAATGAGGCAAATCTAATAAGTTGTACATCTTGTTAGATTACACAAACAAGGAAAGTTTGAACTTTCTGCACTCAATCTTCTTCGTAGGAAAGCAACTGATTCCTAGAAACGAACTAGCTATTTTCACACAGTACAGGGATCGGCAATGAAGATGTTTGTTTTCCAAACAAACTACTGAAGAAATGAGGCCAATCTACTAAGTTGTACATCTTTTTAGAGTACATTACCAAGGAAAGTTTGAGCTTCTTTCACTCAACCTTCTTCGTAGGGAAATAACTGATTCCTAGAACCAAACTAGCTTATTTCACACAGTATAGGCTTCGGCAATGAAGATGGCTGATTTCTAAACAAATTACTTAAGAAATGAAGCGAATCTACTAAATTATACATCTTGTGAGGTTACACAAACTAGGAACATTTGAACTTGCTGCACTCAACCATCTTCGTAGGAAAGCTACTGATTCCTAGAACCGAACTAGCTTATTTCACACAGTACAGTGTTCAGCAATGAAGATGTTTGTTTTCTATACAAGCTACTGTAGAAATGCGGCCAATCTCCTAAGTTGTACATCTTTTTAGATTACATTAACAAGGAAAGTTTGAACTTGTTGCAGTCAACCTTCTTCGTAGGAAAGCAAGTGATTCCTAGACCGAACTAGCTTATTTCACACAGTATGGGGTTCGGCAATCAAGATGTTTGTTTTCTAAACAAGCTACTGTAGAAATGAGGTGAATCAACTAAATTATACATCTTGTTAGATTACACAAATTAGGAATGTTTTAACTTGCTGCCCTCAACCTTCTTCGCAGGAAAGCAACGGATTCCTAGATCCAAAACAGCTTATTTCACACAGTACAATATTTCGCAATGAAGGTGTTTGTTTTCTAAACAATGTAGTTTAGAAATGAATCCAATCTAATAAGTTGTACATCTTGTTAGATTACACAAACAAGGAAAGTTTGAACTTGCGGCACTCAACCATCTTCGTAGGAGAGAAACGGATTCCTAGAAACGAAGTAGCTATTTTCACACAGTACAGGGTTCGGCAATGAAGATGTTTGTTTTCTAAAGCAGCTCCTGTAGAAATGAGGCCAATATACAAAGTTGTACATCTTTTGAGATTACATTAACAAGGAAAGTTTGAGCTTGTTGCACTCAACGTTCTTCGTAGGAACGCAACTGATTCCTAGACTGAACTAGCTTATTTCACACAGTATAGGGTTCGGCAATGAAGATGTTTATTTTCTAAACAAGCTACTGTAGAAATGAGGCGAATTAACTAACTTATACATCTTGTTAGATTACACAAAAAAGGAACGTTTGAACTTGCTGCACTCAACCTTCTTTTTAGGAAAGCAACTGATTCCTAGAACAGAACTAGCTTATATCACACAGTACAGTGTTTGGCAATGAAGATGTTTGTTTTCTAAAGAAAGTAGTTTAGAAATGAAGCGAAACTTGCAATGTGTACATCTTGTTAGATTACACGAGCAAGGAAAGTTTGAACTTGCTGCACTCAACCTCCTTCGTAGGAAAGCAACAGATTACTAGAACCGATCTAGCTTATTTCACACAGTACAGTGTTTGGCAATGAAGATGCTTGTTTTCTAAACAAACTACTGTAGAAATGATGCCAACCTACTAAGTTGTACATCTTTTTAGATTACATTAACCAGGAAAGTTTGAACTTTTTGCACTCAACCATCTCCGTAGAAAAGCAACTGATTCCTAGTACCGAACTAGCTTATTTCACACAGTACAGTGTTTGGCAATGAAGATATTTGTTTTCTAAACGAAGTAGTTTAGAAATGAGGCGAATCTAATAAATTGCACATCTTGTTAGATTACACAAACAAAAAAATTTTGAACTTGCTGCACTCAATCTTCTTCGTAGGCAAGCAACTGATTCATAGACATGAACTAACTATTTTCACACAATACAGGGTCGGCAATGAGGATGTTTGTTTTCTAAACAAACTACTGTAGATATGACACCAATCTACCTGGTTGTACATCTTTTTAGGTTACATTAACAAGGAAAGTTTGAACTTGCTGCACACAACCTTCTTCCTAGGAAAGCAACTGAAACCTAGAACCGAACTAGCTTATTTCACACAGTTCAGCGTTTGGCATTGAAGATGTTTGTTTTCTAAACAAAGTAGTTTGGAAATGAAGCGAATCTTGTAAGTTGTACATCCTGTTAGATAACACAAACAAGGAATTTTGAACTTGCTGCACTAAACCTTCTTTGTAGCAAAGCAACTGATTCCTAGAACCGCAACAGCTTATTTCACACAGTACAATATTTTTCAATGAAGGTGTTTTTTTTCTAAACAAACTACTTTAGAAATGAGATGAATCTATTAAGTTGAACATCTTTATAGATTACATTAACAAGGAAAGTTTGAACTTGTTGCACTCAACCATCTCCATAGAAAAGCAACTGATTCCTAGAACCGAACTAGCTTATTTCACAAACTACAGTGTTTGGCAATGAAGATGTTTGTTTTCTAAACAAAGTAGTTTAGAAATGAAGCGAAACTTGTACGTTGTACATCTTGTTAGATGACACAAACAAGGAAAGTTTGAACTTGTTGCACTCAACCTTCTTCGATGGGAAAGCTACTGATTCCGAGTACCAAACTAGCTTATTTCACACACTACAGTGTACAGCAATGAAGATGTTTGTTTTCTAAACAATCTAGAGTAGAAATGAGGCCAATCTACTAAATTGTACATCTTTTTAGATTACATTAACAAGAAAAGTTTGAACTTGTTGCACTCAACCTTCTTTGTAGGAAAGCAACTGATTCCTAGAAATGAACTAGCTTATTTCACACAGTATAGGGTTCGCAATGAAGATGTTTGTTTTCTAAACATACTACTTTAGAAATTAGGCGAATCTACTAACTTATACATCTTGTTACATTGCACAAACAAGGAAAGTTTGAACTAGCTGCACTGAACCCTTTTTGTAGGAAAGCAACTGATTCCTAGAACCAAAACAGCTTACTCCACACAGTACAATATTTGGCAATGAAGGTGTTTGTTTTCTAAACAAAGTAGGTTAGAAATGAGGCGAATCTAATAAGTTGTACATCTTGTTAGATTACACAAACTAGGAAAGTGTGAACTTGCTGCACTAAAACTTCTTTGTAGGAAAGCCACTGTTTCCTAGAAACGAACTGGCTATTTTCACACAGTACAGGGTCGGCAATGAAGATGTTTGTTTTCTAAACAAACTACTGTAGAAATGACGCCAATCTACCTGGTTGTACATCTTTTGAGATTACATTAACAAGGAAAGTTTGAACTTGCTGCACTCAACCTTCGTAGGAAAGCAACTGAAACCTAGAACCGAACTAGCTTATTTCACACAGTACAGCGTTCGGCAATGAACATGTTTGTTTAATAAACAAAGTATTTTGGAAATGAAGTGAAACTTGTAAGTTGTATATCTTGTTAGATTAAACAAATAAGGAAAGTTTGAACTTGCTGCAATCAACCTTCTTGATAGGAAAGCAACTCATTCATAGAACCGAACTACCTTATTTCACACAGTACAATGTTCGGGAATGAAGATCTTCGTTTTCAAAACAAACTACTGTAGAACTGAGGAGAATCTATTAAGTTGTACGTCTTTTTAGATTACATTAACAAAGAAAGTTTGAACTTGTTGCACTCAACCTTCTTCGTAGGAAAGCAAACGATTCCTAGACAGAAGTAGCTTATTTCACACAGTATATGGTCCGGGATTGAAGATATTTGTTTTCTAAACAGCTACTTTAGCAATGATACCAATCAACTAATTTATACATCTTCTTAGATTACACAAACTAGGAAAGTTTGAACTTGCTTCACTCAACCTTCTTCACAGGAAAGGAACTGATTCCTAGAACGAAAACAGCTTTTTGCACACAGTACATTATTTGTCAATGAAGGTGTTTGTTTTCTAAACAAAGTAGTTTAGAAATGAGGAGAATCTAATAAGTTTTACATCTTGTTAGATTACGCAAACATGGAAAGTTTGAACTTGCTACACTCAACCTTCTTCGTAGGAAAGCAACTGATTCCTAGAACCGAACTAGCTTATTTCACACAGTACCGTGTTCGGCAATGAAGATGTTTGTTTTCTCAACAAACTACTTTAGAAATGAGGTGAATCTATTAAGTTGTACATCTTTTTAGATCACACTAACAGGGAAAGTTTGAACTTGTTGCATTCAACCTTCTACGTAGAAAAGCAACTGATTCCTAGAACCAAACTTGCTTATTTCACACATTACAGTGTTTGGCAATGAAGATGTTTGTTTTCTAAACAAAGTAGTTTATAAATGAAGCGAAACTTGTAAGGTGTACATCATGTTAGATTACACAAACAACGAAAGTTTGTACTTGCTGCACTCAACCTTCTTCGTAGGAAAGCAACTGATTCCTATACCTGAACTAGCTTATTCACACAGTACAGTGTTCGGCAATGAAGATGTTTGTTTTCTAAACAAGTTACTGTAGAACTGAGGCCAATCTTCTATGTTGTACATCTTTTTAGATTACATTAACAAAGAAAGTTTGAACTTATTGCACTCAACCTTTTTCGTAGGAAAACAACTGATTCCTAGACTGGACTAGCTTATTTCACACAGTATTCTTTTCGGCAATGAAGATGTTTGTTTTCTAAAAGAAGTTCAGAAATGAAGCGAAACTTGTAAGTTGTACATGTTGTTAGATTACAGAAACTAGAAAAGTTTGAACTTGCTGCACTCAACATTCTTCGTAGGAAAGCAACTGATTCCTGGAACCGAACTAGCTTATTTCACATAGGACAGTGTTTGGCAATGAAGATGTTTGTTTTCTCAACAAACAACGTTAGAAATGAGGTGAATCTATGAAGTCGTACATCTTTTTAGATTACGTTAACAAGGCACGTTTGAACTTTTGCACTCAACCATCTCCGTAAAAATGCAAGTGATTCCTAGGACCGAACTAGCTTATTTCACACATTACAGTGTTCGGCAATGAAGATGTTTCTTTTCTAAACCAAGTAGTTTAGAAATGAAGCAAAACCTGTAAGTTGTACATCTTGTTAGATTACACAAACAAGGAATTTGAACTTGCTGCACTCAAAATTCTTCGTAGGAAATCAACTGATTCCTAGAACCGAACTGGCTTGTTTCACACATTACAGTGTTCGACAATGAAGATGTTTGTTTTCTCAACAAACTATTTTAGAAATGAGGTGAATCTATTAAGTTGTACATATTTTGAGATTACATTAAGAAGGAAAGTTTGAACTTGTTGCACTCAACCATCTCCCTAGAAATGCAACTGATTCCTAGAACCGAACTAGCTTATTTCACATGTAAAATTGTTCCGCAATGGAGATGTTTCTTTTCTAAACAAAGTAGTTTAGGAATGAAGCTCAACTTGTAAGTTGTACATCTTGTTAGATTACACAAACAAGGAATGTTTCAACTTGCTGCAGTCAACCTTCGTCGTAGGAAAGCAACTGATTCCTAGAACCGAACTAGCTTATTTCACACAGTACAGTTTTCTGAAATGAAGATGTTTGTTTTCTCAACAAACTATTTTAGAAATGAGGTGAATCTATTAAGTTTTACATCTTTTTAGATTACATTAACAAAGAAAGTTTGTACTTGTTGCACTCAACCTTCTTCGTAGGAAAGCAACTGATTCCTAGACCGAACTAGTTATTTCACACAGCATAGGTTTCAGCAATGAAGATGTTTGTTTTCTAAACAAAGTACTTTAGAAATGAGGCGAATCAAATTACATATACATCTTTTTAGAGTACACAAACTAGGAATGTTTGTACTTGCTGCACTCAACTTTCTTCGCAGGAAAGCAACTGATTCCTACAACCAAAACAGCTTATTTCACTCAGTACAATATTTGGCAATGAAGGTGTTCATTTTCTAAACAAAGTAGTTTAGAAATGAGGCGAATCCAACAAGTTGTACATCTTGTTAGATTACACAAACAAGGAAAGTTTGAACTTGCTGCACTCAACCTTCTTCGTAGGAAAGCAACTGATTCCTAGAAACGAACTAGCTACTTTCACACAGTACAGGGTTTGGCAATGAAGATGTTTGCTTTCTAAATAAACTACTGAAGAAATGATGCCAATCTACTAAGTTGTACATCTTTTTAGATTACATTATCAAGGAATGTTTGAACTTGCTGCACTCAACCTTCTTCATAGGAAAACAACTGATTCCTTGAACTGACCTAGATTATTTCACACCCTACATTGTTCAGCAATGAAGATGTTTTGTTTTCTAAACAAAGTAGTTTAGAAATAAAGCAAAACTTGTAAGGTAATCTTGTTAGATTACACAAAGAAGGAAAGATTGAACTTGATGCACTCAACCTTCTTCGTAGGAAAGAAACTGATTCCTAAAACCAAACTAGCTTATTTTACATAGTATAGTGTTCGGCAATGAAGATGTTTGTTTTTTAAACAAACTACTGTAGAAATGAGGCCAATCTACTAAGTTGTACATCTTTTTAGATTACTTTAACAAGGAAAGTTTGAACTTGTTGCACTCAACCTTCTTCGTAGGAAAACAACTGATTCCTAGACCCGAACAAGCTTATTTCACACAGTATATGGTTTGGCAATGAAGATGTCTGTTTTGTAAACAAACTGCTTTAGAAATGAGACAAATCTACCATCTTATATATCTTGTGAGATTACAAAAAATAGGAAAGTTTGAACTTGCTGCACTCAACCTTCTTCGTAGGAAAGCAACTGATTCCTAGAACTGAACCAGCTTATTTCACACAGTACAGTGTTCGGCAATGAAGGTGTTGGTTTTCTAAACAAAGTAGTTTAGAAATGAAGCGAAACTTGTAAGGTGTACATCGTGTTAGATTACACAAACAAGGAAAGTTTGAACTTGCTGCACTCAACCATCTTCGTAGGAAAGCAACTGATTCCTACCACTGAGCTAGCTTATTTCACACAGTACAGGGTTCGGAAATGAAGATGTTTATTTTCTAAACAAACTACTTCAGAAATGAGGCGAATCTACTAACTGATACATCTTCTTAGATTACACAAACTAGGAAAGTTTGTACTTGCTGCACTCAACCTTCTTTGTAGGAAAGCAACTGATTCCTAGAACCGAAAGAGCTTATTTCACACAGTACAATATTTGTCAATGATGATGTTTGTTTTCTAAACAATGTAGTTTAGAAATGAAGCGAAACTTGTAAGGTGTACATATGGTTGGATTCACAAACAAGGAAAGTTTGAACTTGCTGCGCTCAACCTTCTTCATTGGAAAGCAACTGATTCCTACACCGTACTAGCTTATTTCACACAGTATACAGTTCGGGAATGAAGATGTTTGTTTTCTAAACAACCTACTTTAGAAATGAGTCCAATCTACTAAGTTGTACATCTTGGTAGATTACATTAACAAGGAAAGCTTGAACTTGTTGCACTCAACCTTCGTAGGAAAGCAAATGATTCCTAGAACCGAACTAGCTTATTTCACACAATATATGGTTCGGCAATGAACATATTTGTTTTCTAAACAAACTACTTTAGAAATGAGGAGAATCTACTAACTTTTACATCATGTTAGATTACACAAACTACGAAAGTTTGATTTTGCTGCACTCAACCTTCTTGGTAGGAAAGCAACTCATTCCTAGAACCGAAACAGCTTATTTCACACAGTACAATATTTGGCAATGAAGGTGTTTGTTTTCTAAACAAAGTAGTTTAGAAGAGAGGCGATTCTAATAAGTTGTACATCTTCTTATATTACACAAACAAGGTAAGTTTGAACTTGCTGCTCTCAACCTTCTTTGTAGGAAAGCAACTGATTCCTAGAAATGAATGAGCTATTTTCACATAGTACAGGGTTCGGCAATGAAGATGTTTGTTTTCTAAACAAACTATTGTAGAAATGATGCCAATGTACTAAGTTGTACATCTTTTTAGATTAAATTAACAAGGAAAGTTTGAACTTGCTGTACTCAATCTTCTTCTTAGGAAAACAACTGTTTCTTCGAACCGAACTAGCTTATTTTACACAGTACAGTGTTCGGGAAAGAACATGTTTGTTTTCTAAACAAAGTGGTTTAGAAATGAAGCGAAACTTGTAAGTTGGACATCTTGTTAGAATACTGAAAAATGGAAAGTTTGAACTTGCTGCACTCAACCTTCTTTGTAGGAAAGCAACTGATTCCTAGAAACCAACTACCTTATTTCATACAGTACAGTGTTCACCAATGAAGATGTTTGTTTTCTCAACAAACTACTTTAGAAATGAAGGGAATCTATTAAGTTGAACATCTTTTTAGATTACATTAACAAGGAAAGTTTGCACTTGCTGCACACAACCATCTCCTTAGAAAAGCAACTGATTCCTAGAACTGAAACAGCTTATTTCACACATTATAATATTTGGCAATTAAGGTGTTTATTTTCTAAACAAAGTAGTTTAGAAATGAAACCCAAATTTTTAGTTGTACATCTTGTTAGATTACACACACAGAAAAGTTTGTACTTGCTGCACTCAACCTTCTTCGTAGGAAAGCAACTGATTCCTAGAACCGAACTAACTTATTTCACACAATATAGGGTTCGGGAATGAAGATGTTTGTTTTCTAAACAAACTACTTTAGAAATGAGGTGAATCTACTAACTTGTACATCTTGGTAGATTACACAATCAAGGAAAGTTTGAACTTGCTGGGCTCAACCATCTTCCTAGGAAAGCAACTGATACCTAGAACCCAACTAGGTTATTTCACACATTACAGTATTTGGCAATGAAGGTGTTTGTTTTCCAAACAAAATAGTTTAGAAATGAAACGAAACTTGTAAGTTGTACATCTTGTTAGGTTACACAAATAAGGAAAGTTTGAACTTGCTGAACTCAACCATCTCCGTAGAAAAGAAACTGATTCCTAGAACCAAAATAGCTTATTTCACAAAGTACAGTGTTCGGCCTTGAAGATGTTTGTTTTCTAAACAATGTAGTTGAGAAATGAAGCGATAATTGTAAGTTGTACATCTTGTTAGATTGCACAAACAACGAAATTTGAACTTGCTGTACTCAAGCTTCTTCGTAGCAAAGCAACTGTTTCCCAGAACTGAAACAACTTATTTCACACAGTACAATATTTGGCAATGAAGGTGTTTGTTTTCTAAAAAAAGTATTTTAGAAATGAAGCGAAACTTGTAACTTGTACATCTTGTTAGATTACACAAATAAGGAAATTTTGAACTTGCTGCACTCAACCTTCTTCGTAGGAAAGCAACTGTTTCCTAGAACCAAACTAGCTTATTTTACACAGTATAGGGTTCGGCAGTGAAGATGTTTGTTTTCAAAACAAACACTTTAGAAATGAGGCGAACCTAGTAACTTAAACATCTTGTTAGATTACACAAACTAGGAAAGATTGAACTTGCTGCACTCAACCTTCTTCGTAGCAAAGGAACTGATTCCTAAATCCGAAACAGCTTATTTCACACAGTACAATATTTGGCAATGAAGGAGTTTGATTTCTAAACAAAATAGTTTAGAAATGAAGCGAAACTTATAAGTTGTACATCTTGTTAGATTACACAAACAAGGAAAGTTTGAACTTGCTGCACTCAAACTTCTTTATACGAAAGCGACTGATTCATAGAACCGAAACTGCTTATTTCACACAGTACAATATTTGTCAATTAAAGTGTTTGTTTACTAAACAAAGTAGTTTAGAAATGAAGCGAAACTTGTAAGTTGTACATCTTTTTAGATTACACAAACAAGGAAAGTTTGAATTTGCTGCACTCAACCTTCTTCGTAGGAAAGCAACTGATTCCTAGAACCGAACTACCTTATTTCACACAGTATAGGGTTCGGGAATGAAGATGTTTGTTTTCTAAACAAACTCCTTTAGAAATGAGGTGAATCTACTAACTTGTACATCTTGTTAGATTACACAAACAAGGAAAGTTTGAACTTGCTGCACTCAACCTTCTTCGTAGGAAAGCAACTGATTCCTAGACCGAACTAGCTTATTTCACACAGTATAGGATTGTGCAATGAAGATGTTTGTTTTGTAACCAGCTACTTTAGAAATAAAGCGAATCTACTAACTTATACATCTTGTTATTTTACACAAACTAGGAAAGTTTGAACTTGCTGCACTCAACCTTCTTCGTAGGAAAACAACTGATTTGTAGAAACGAAAAAGCTTATTTCACACATTACATTTTTTGGCAATGAAGATGTTTGTTTTCTAAACAAACTACTTTAGAAATGAGGTGAATCTATTAAGCTGTACAACATTTTAGTTTACATTAACAAGGAAAGTTTGAACTTGCTGCACTCAACCGTCTCCAGGGGAAAGCAACTGATTCCTCGAACCAAAACCGCTTATTTCACACAGAACAATATTTGGAAATGAAGGTGTTTGTTTTCTAAATGAAGTAATTTAGCAATGAAGCAAAACTTGTAAGTTGTCAATCTTTTTAGATTATATTAACAAGGAGAGTTTGAACTTGTTGCACTCACCCTTCTTCGTAGGAAAGCAACTGATTCCTAGACTTAACTAGCTTATTTCACACAGTAAAGGGTTCGGCAAAGAAGATGTTTGTTTTCTAAACAAACTACTTTAGAAATGACATGAATCTACTAACTTATACATATTTTTAGATTACACAAAAGAGGAAAGTTTGAACTTGCTGCACTCAACCTTCTTAGTAGGAAAGCAACTGATTTCTACAACCGAAACAGTTTATTTCACACAATACAATATTTGGCAATGAAGATGTTTGTTTTCTAAATTAAGTAGTTTAGAAATGCAGCGAAACTTGTAAGTTGTACATCTTTTTAGATTATACTAACAAGGAGAGTTTGAACTTGTTGCACTCAACCTTCTTAGTAGGAAAGCAACTGATTCCTAGACCGAACTAGCTTATTTCACAACGTGTAGGGTTCGGCAAATAAGATGTTTGTTTTCTTAACAAACTACTGCAGAAATGACGCGAATCAACTAACTTATACATCTTTTTAGATTACACAAAGTAGGAAAGTTTGAACTTGCTGCACTCAACCTTCTTCGCAGGAAAGCAACTGATTCTTAGTACCAAAACAGCTTATTTCACACAGTATAGTATTTGGCAATGAAGGTGTTTGTTTTCTAAACAAAGTAGTTTATAAATGAAGTGAAACTTGTAAGTTGAACATCTTGTTAGATTACACAAACAAGGAAAGTTTGAACTTGCTGCACTCAAACTTCTTCATAGGAAAGCAACTGATTCCTAGAACCGAACTAGCTATTTTCACAAAGTACAGGGTTCGGCAATGAAGATGTTTGTTTTTTAAACAAACTACTGCAGAAATGACGCCAATCTACTATGTTGTACATCTTTTTATATTACATTAACAAGGAAAGTTTGATCTTGCTGCACTCAACCTTCTCATTGGAAAGCAACTGATTCCTAGACCGAACTAGCTTATTTCACACAGTATAGGGTTCGGCAATGAAGATGTTTGTTTTCTAAAATAACTACTGTAGAAATGAGGAGAATCAACTAACTTATACATCTTGTTATATTACACAAACTAGGAAAGTTTGATCTTGCTGCACTCAACCTTCTTCGTAGGAAATCAACTGATTCCTAGAACCGAACTAGCTTATTTCACACATTACAGTGTTTGGCAAAGAAGGTGTTTCTCTTCTAAACAAAGTAGTTTAGAAATGAAGCGAAACTTGTAAGTTGTACATCTTGTTAGATTTGCGAAACAAGGAAAATTTGAACTTGCTGCACTCAACCTTCTTCGTAGGAAAGCAACTGCTTCCTAGAACCAAACTAGCTTATTTCACACAGTGGAGTGTTCGGCAATGAAGATGTTTGTTTTCTAAACAAACTTCTGTAGAAATGAGACCATTCTACTAAGTTGTACTTCTTTTTAGATTACAATAACAAGGAAAGTTTGGACTTGTTGCACTCAAACTTCTCCTTGGAAAGCAACTGATTCCTAGACTGAACTAGCTTATTTCACACAATATAGGGTTCGGCAATGAAGATGTTTGTTTTCTAAACTACTGTAGAAATGAGGCGAATCAACTGACTTATACTTCTTGTTACATTACACAAACTAGGAAAGTTTGAACATGCTGCACTCAACCTTGTTCCTAGGAAAGCAACTGATTTCTAGAACCTAAACAGCTTATTTCCACAGTACATTATTTGGCAATGAAGGTGTTTGTCTTCTAAAAAAAGTAGTTTAGAAATGAGGCGAATCTAATAAGTTGTACATCTTGTTAGATTATACAAACAAGGAAAGTTCCAACTTGCTGCACTCAACCTTTTTCGTAAGAAAGCAACTGATTTCTAGAAACGAACTAGCTTTTTACACACACTACATTGTTAGGGAATGAAGATGATTGTTTTCTCAACCAACTACTTTATAAATGAGGTGAATCTGTTAAGTTGTACACATTTTTGGATTACAATAACAAGGAAAGTTTGAACTTGCTACACTCAACCATCTCCAGAGAAAACTGATTCCTAGAATCGTAACAGCTTATTTCACACAGTACAATATTTGGCAATGGAGGTGTTTGTTTTCCTAACAAACTACTTTCGAAATGAGGCGAATCTACTAACTTATACATCTTTTTAGATTACATGAACTAGGAAAGTTTGAACTTGCTGCACTCAACCCTCTTCCTAGGAAAGCAAATGATTCCTAGAACCGAAAGAGCTTATTTGACACAGTACAATAATTGGCAAAGAAGGAGTTTGTTTTCTAAACAAAATAGTTTAGAAATGAGACGAAACTTGTAAGTTGTACATCTTGTTAGGTTACACAAAAAAGGAAAGTTTGACTTGCTGCACACAACCATTTCCGTAGAAAAGAAACTGATTCCTAGAACCAAAATAGCTTATTTCACACAGTACAGTGTTTGGCAATGAAGATGGTTGTTTCCTAAACAAAGTAGTTGAGAAATGAAGCGAAACGTGTAAGTTGTACATCTTGTTAGATTGCACAAACAACGAAAGTTTGAAATTGCTGCATTCAAGCTACTTCGTAGCAAAGCAACTTATTCCAAGAACCGACACAGCTTATTTCACACAGTACAATATTTGGCAATGAAGGTGTTTGTTTTCTAAAAAAAGTAGTTTAGAAATGAAGCGAAACTAATAAGTTGCACATCTTGTGGGATTGCACAAATAAGGAAAGTTTGAACTTGCTGCACTCAACAATCTTTGTAGGAAAGCAACTGATTCCTAGAACCGAACTAGCTTATTGCACACAGTATAGCGTTCGTGAATGAAGATGTTTGTTTTCTTAACAAACTACATTAGAAATGAGGCGAATCTGCTAACTTGTACAACTTGATAGATTACACAAACAAGGAAAGTATGAACTTGCGCACTCAACCTTCTTCGTAGGAAAGCAACTGAATCCTAGAAACGAAATAGATATTTTAACACGGTACAGGGTTCGGCAATGAAGATATATGTTTTCTAATCAAACTACTGAAGAAGTGACGCCAATCTACTAAGTTGTACATCTATTTAGATTACATTAACAAGGAATGTTTGAACTTGCTGCACTCAACTTTCTTCGTAGGAAAACAATTCCTCGAACTAAACTAGCTTATTTCACACAGTACAGTGTTCGGTAATGAAGATGTTTGTTTTGAAAACAAAGTAGTTTAGAAAGGAAGCTAAACTTGTAAGTTGTATATCTTGTTAGATTACACAAACAAGTAAAGTTTGAAAGTGCTGCATTCAACCTTCTTCGTAGGAAAGCAACTGATTCCTAGAACTGAACTAGTTTATTTCACACAGTACAGTGTTCGGCAATGAATATGTTTGTTTTTGCAACAAATCACGTTAGAAATGAGGTGAACCTATTAAGTTTTACATCTTCTTAGATTACATTAACAAGGAAAGTTTGAACTTGTTGCACTCAACCATATACGTAGAAAAGCAACTGATTCCTAGAACTGAACTACCTTATTTCACACACGACAGTGTTTGGCAATGAAGATGTTTGTTTTCTAAACAAAGTAGTTGAGAAATAACCAAAAAATGTAAGTTGTACATCTAGTTAGATTACACAAACAAGGAAAGTTTGAACTTGCTGTATTCAACCTTGTTCGTAGGAAAACAACTGATTCCTAGAAACGAACGAGCTATTTTCACACAGTACAGGTTTTGGCAATGAAGATGTTTGTTTTCTAAACAAACTACTGTAGCAATGACGCCAATCTACTATGTTTTACATCTTGTTAGACTACACAAATAAGGTAAGTTTGAACTTGATACACTCGACCTTCTTCGAAGGAAAGCAACTGATTCCTAGAACCAAAACAGCTTATTTCACACAGTACAATATTTGGCAATGAAGGTGTTTGTTTGCTACACAAAGCAGTTTAGAAATGAGGCGAATCTATTAAGTTGTACATCTTGTTAGATTCCGCAACCAAGGAAAGTTTGAACTTGCTGCACTCAACCTTCTTCGAAGGATAGCAATTGATTCCTAGAAATGAACTAGCTATTTTCACACAGTACTGGGTTTGACAAAGAACATGTTTGTTTTCTAAACAAACTGCTGTAGCAATGACGACAATCTACCAAGTTGTACACCTTTTTAGATTACATTAACAAGGAAAGTTTGAACTTGCTGCACTCAACCTTCTTCGTAGGAAAGCAAATGATTCTGATACCGAACTAGCTTATTTCACACATTACAGTGTTTGGCAATGATGATGTTTCTCTTCTAAACAAACTACTTTAGAAATGAGGAAAATCAACTAACTTATACATCTTTTTAGATTACACAAACTAGGAAAGTTTGAACTTGCTGCACTCAACCTTCTTCGTAGGCAAGCAACTGATTCCAAGAACCGAACTAGCTTATTTTACACAGTATAGGGTTCAGCAATGAAGATGTTTGTTTTCTAAACAAACTACTTTAGAAATGAGACCAAACTAATAAGTTGTACATCTTGTTAGATTACACAAACTAGGAAAGTTTGAACTTGCTCCACTCAACCTTCTTCTTAGGAAAGCAAATGATTCCTAGAACCGAAATAGCTTATTTCATGCATTACAGTATTTGGAAATGAAGATGTTTGTTTTCTATACAAGGTAGTTTAGAAATGAAACAAAACTTGTAAGTTGTACATCTTGTTAGGTTACACAAACAAGGAAAGTTTGAACTTGCTGCAATCAATCTTCATGGTAGGAAAGCAACTGATTCCTAGAAACAAACTAGCTTTTTACACACAGTACAGTGTTTGGCAATGAAGATGTTTGTTTTCTAAACAAACTACTGTAGAAAGTAGGGCAATCTACTAAGTTGTATATCTTTTTAGATTACATTAACAAGGAAAGTTTGAACTTGTTGCACGCAACCTTCTTCGTAGGAAAGCAACTGATTCCTAGAACCAAACTAGCATATTGCACATAGTATAGGGTTCGACAATGAAGATCTTTGTTTTCTAAACAAACTACTTTAGAAATGAGTCCAATCTACTAAGTTGTACATCTTATCAGATTCCATTAACAAGGAAAGTTTGAACTTGTTGCTCTCAACCTTCGTACGAAAGCAAAGATTCCTTGAACTGAATTAGCTTATTTCACACAGTATAGGGTTCGGGAATGAAGATGTTTGTTTTCTAATCAAACTACTTTAGAAATAACTCCAATCTGCAAAGTTGTACATCTTTTTTGATTACAGTAACAAGGAAAGTTTGAACTAACTGCACTCAACCTTCTTCGTAGGAAAGCAACTGATTCCTACAACCAAACTAGCTTATTTCACACAGTACAGTGTTCGGCAATGAAGATGTTTGTTTTCTAAACAAAGTAGTTTGGAAATGAAGCGAAACAAGTAAGTTGTAAATCTTGTTAGATTACACAAACAAGGAAAGTTTGAACTTGCTGGACTCAACCTTCTTCGTAGGAAAGCAACTGATTCCTAGAACCGAACTAGCTTATTTCACACAGTAGAGTGTTCGGCAATGAAGATGTTTGTTTTCGCAACAAAGCACGTTAGAAATGAGGTGAACCTATTAAATTGTACGTCTTTTTAGATTACATTTACAACGAAAGTTTGAACTTGTTGCACTCAACCATATCCGTAGAAAAGCAACTGATTCCTAGAACTGAACTACCTTATTTCACACACGACAGTGTTTGGCAATGAAGATGTTTGTTTTCTAAACAAAGTAGTTGAGAAATAACCGAAAATTGTAAGTTGTGCATCTTGTTAGATTACACAAACAAGGAAAGTTTGAACTTGCTGCACTCAACCTTGTTCGTAGGAAAACAACTGATTCCTAGAAACGAACGAGCTATTTTCACACAGTACAGGTTTCGGCAATGAAGATGTTTGTTTTCTAAACAAACTACTGTAGCAATGACGCCAATCTACTATGTTTTACATCTTGTTAGATTACACAAATAAGGTAAGTTTGAACTTGCTGCACTCTACCTTCTTCGAAGGAAAGCAACAGATTCCTAGAACCAAAACAGCTTATTTCACACAGTACAATATTTGGCAATGAAGGTGTTTGTTTTCTACACAAAGTAGTTTAGAAATGAGGCAAATCTATTAAGTTGTACATCTTCTTCGATTACGCAAACAAGGAAAGTTTGAACTTGCTGCACTCAACCTTCTTCGTAGGATAGCAATTGATTCCTAGAAACGAACTATCTATTTTCACACAGTACCGGGTTTGGCAATGAAGATGTTTGTTTTCTAAACAAACTGCTGTAGAAATGGCGCCAATCTACCAAATTGTACACATTTTCAGATTACATTAACAAGGAAAGTTTGAACTTGCTGCACTCAATCTTCTTCGTAGGAAAGCAAATGATTCCGAGACCGAACTAGCTTATTTCACACATTACAGTGTTTGGCAATGAAGATGTTTCTCTTCTAAACGAACAACTTTAGAAAGGAGGCAAATCAACTATCTTATACATCTTTTTAGATTACACAAACTAGGAAAGTTTGAACTTGCTGCACTCAACCTTCTTCATAGGAAACCAACTGATTCCTAAAACCGAACTAGCTTATTCCACACAGTACAGTGTTCAGCCATGAAGATGTTTGTTTTCTCAACAAACTACATTTGAAATGAGGTGAATCTATAAAATTGTACATGTTTTTAGATTACATTAACAAGGAAAGTTTGAACTTGATACACTCCACCATCTACGTAGAAAAGCAACTGATTGCTAGAACCGAACTAGCTTATTTCACACATTACAGTGTTTGGCAATGAAGATGTTTCTTTTCTAAACAAAGTAGTTTAGAAATGAAGCGAAACTTGTACGTTGTACATCTTGTTAGATTAAACAAACTAGGAAAGCTTGAACTTCCTACACTGAACCTTCTTCTTAGGAAAGAAACTGATTCCTAGAACCGAACTAGCTTATTTCACACAGTACAGTGTTTGGAAATGAAGATGTTTGTTTTCTAAACAAACTACTGCAGAAATGAGACCAATCTACTAGCTTGTACACCTTTTTAGATAATATTAACAAGGACACTTTGAACTTGTTGCACTCAACGTTCTTCGTAGGAAAGCAACTTATTCCTAGACCGAACTAGCTTATTTCACACAGAACAATATTTGGAAATGAAGGTGTTTGTTTTCTCAACAAAGTAGTTTAGAAATGAGGGGAATCTAATAAGTTGTACATCTTGTTAGATTACACAAACAAGTAAAGTTTCAACTTGCTGCACTCAACTTCTTCGTAGGAAAACAACTGATTCCTTGAACTGAACAAGCTTATTTCACACAGTACAGTGTTCGGCATTGAAGACGTTTGTTTTCTCAACAAAGTACTTTAGAAATGAGGCCAATCAAACAAAGAAGTTTAGAAATGGGTCGAATCTAATAAGTTGTACATCTTGTTTGATTTCGCAAGCAAGGAAAGGTTGAACTTGCTGCACTCAACATTCTTCGTAGGAAAGCAACTGATTCCTAGAAAAAAACTAGCTATTTTCTCACATGGTTCCGCAATGAAGATGTTTGTTTTCTAAACGAACTACTGTAGAAATCACTCCAATCTACTGATTTCTACATCTTTTCAGATTGCACTAACAAGAAAAGTTTGAACTTGCTGCACTCAACATTCCTCGTACCAAAGCTACTGATTCCTAGAACCGAACTAGCTTATTTCACACATTACAGTGTTCAGCAATGAAGATGTTTGTTTTCTAAACAAGCTACTGTTCAAATGAGGCCAATCTACTAAGTTGTACATCTTCTTAAATTACGTTAACAAGGAAAGTTTGAACTTGTTGCACTCAACCTTCTTCGTAGGAAAGCAAATGATTACTAGAACCGAACTAGCTTATTTCACACAGTATAGGGTTCGGGATTGAAGATGTTTGTTTTCTAAACAAACTACTTGAGAAATGAGGCGAATCTACTAACTTATACATCTTGTTAGATTACACATACTAGGAAAGATTGAACTTGCTGCACTCAACCTTGTTTGTAGGAAAGCAACTGATTCCGAGAACCGAACTAGCTTATTTCACACAGTACAGGGTTCAGCAATGAAGATGTTTGTTTTCTAAAAAAACTACTGAAGAAATGACTCCAATCAACTAAGTTGTACATCTTTTTAGAGTACATTAACAAGGAATGTTTGAACTTGCTGCACTCAACCTTCTTCCTAGGAAAGCTACTGATTCCTAGAACCGAAGCAGCTTATTTCACACAGTACAGTGTTCAGCAAAGAAGATGTTTGTTTTCTAAACAAACTACTGAAGAAATGACACCAATGTACTAAGTTGTTAATCTTTTTGATTACATTCACAAGGAATGTTTGAACTTGCTGCACTCAACCTTCTTTGTAGGAAAGGTACTAATTCCTAGAAATGAACTAGCTATTTTCTCACAGTACAGGGTTCGGGAATGAAGATGTTTGTTTTCTAAACAAACTACTGAAGAAATGACGCCAATCTACTAAGTTGTACATCTTTTTAGATTACATTCACAAGGAGTGTTTGAACTTACTGCACTCAACATTCTTTGTAGGAAAAAAAACTGATTCCTTGAAGCGAACTCGCTTATTTCACACAGTACAGTTTTCCGAAATGAAGATGTTTGTTTTCTAAACAAAGTAGTTTAGAAATGAAGCGAAAATTGTAAGTTGTACATCTTGTTAGATTACACAAACAAGGAAAGTTTGAACTTGCTGCACTCAACTTTCTTCGTAGGAAAGCAACAGATTCCTAGAACCGAACTAGCTTATTTCACACAGTATAGTGTTCTACAATGAAGATGTTTGTTTTTTAAACAAACTACTGTAGAAATGAGGCCAATCTACTAAGTTGTACATCTTTTTAGATTACATTGACAAGGAAAGTTTGAACTTGTTGCACTCAACCTTCTTCGTAGGAAAACAACTGATTCCTAGAACCGAACTAGCTTTTTCCCCACATTATGGGGGTCGGCAATGAAGATTTTTGTTTTCTAAACAAACTGCTTTAGAAATGAGGTGAATCTTCAAACTTACACATTTTGTGAGATTACACAAACTAGGAAAGTTTGAACTTGCTGCAGTCAACCTTCTTTGTAGGAAAGCTACTGATTCGTACAACTGAACCTGCTTATTTCACACAGAACAGTGTTCGGCAATGAAGATGTTTGTTTTCTCAACAAACTACTTTAGAAATGAGGTGAATCTACTAAGTTGTACATCTTTTTAGATTACATTAACGAGGAATGTTTGAACTTGCTGCACTCAACCTTCCTCATAGGAAAACAACTGATTCCTTGAACCGAACTAGCTTCTTTCAAACAGTACAGTGTTCGTCCATGAAGGCGTTTGTTTTCTAAACAAAATAGTTTAGAAATGAAGCAAAACTTGTAAGGTGTACATCTTGTTAGATTACACAAACAAGGAAAGTTTGAACTTGCTGCACTCAACCTTCTTCGTAGGAAAGCAATTCATTCCTACAAACGAACTAGCTATTTTCACACAGTACAGTGTTCGGCAATGAAGTTTTTTTTTCTTCTAAACAAACTACTGTAGAAATGACAGCAATCTAATCAGTTGTACATCTCTTTAGATTACACAAAGTAGGAAAGTTTGAACTTGCTCCACTCATCCTTCTTTGTAGGAAAGCAACTGATTCCTACAACCGAAAGAGCATATTTCACACAGTACAATATTTGGCAATGACGATGTTTGTTTTCTAAACAAAGTACTTTAGAAATGAGGCGAATCAAACAAGTTGTATGTCTTGTTAGATTACACAAAAAGGAAAGTTGAACTTGCTGCACTCAACCTTCTTCGTAGGAAAGCAACTGATTCCTAGAAACGAACTAGCTATTTTCAAACAGTACAGGGTTCGGGCAATGAAGATGTTTGTTTTCTAAACAAACTACTGAAGAAATGACGCTAATCTACTAAGTTGTACATTTTTTTAGATTACATTCACAAGGAGTGTTTGAACTTACTGCACTCAACCTTCTTTGTAGGAAAACAACTGATTCCCTGAAGCGAACTCGCTTATTTCACACTGTACAGTTTTCGGCAATGAAGATGTTTGTTCTCTAAACAAAGTAGTTTAGAAATCAAGCGAAAATTGTAAGTTGTACATCTTGTTAGATTACACAAGCAAGGAAAGTTTGAACTTGCTGCACTCAACCTTCTTTGTAGGAAAGCAACTGATTCCTAGAACCGAACAAGCTTATTTCACACAGTATAGTGTTCTACAATGAAGATGTTTGTTTTTTAAACAAACTACTGTAGAAATGAGGCCAATCTACTAAGTTGTAGATCTTTTTAGATTACATTGACAAGGAAAGTTTGAACTTGTTGCACTCAACCTTCTTCGTAGGAAAACAACTGATTCCTAGAACCGAACTAGCATATTTCACACATTATGGGGGTCTGCAATGAAGATGTTAGTTTTCTAAACAAACTACTTTAGAAATGAGGGGAATCTTCAAACTTATACATTTTTTGAGATTACACAAACTAGGAAAGTTTGAACTTGCTGCAGTCAACCTTCTTCGTAGGAAAGCAACTGAGTCGTACAACTGAACCCGATTATTTCACACCGAACAGTGTTCGGCAATGAAGATGTTTGTTTTTTCAACAAACTACTTTAGAAATGAGGTGAATCTACTAAGTTGTACATCTTTTTAGATTACATTAACGAGGAATGTTTGAACTTACTGCACTCAACCTTCCTCGTAGGAAAACAACTGATTCCTTGAACCAAACTAGCTTATTTCAAACAGTACAGTGTTCGGGCATGATGGTGTTTGTTTTCTAAACAAAGTAGTTTAGAACTGAAGCAAAACTTTTAAGGTGTACATCTTGTTAGATTACACAAACAAGGAAAGTTTGAACTTGCTGCACTCAACCTTCTTCGTAGGAAAGCAACTGATTCGTAGAACCGAACTAGCTTATTTCACACAGTACAGTGTTCGGCAATGAAGATGTTTGCTTTCTCAGACAAAGTACTTTGGAAATGAAGTGAATCTATTAAGTTGTACATCATTTAGATTACATTAACAAGGAAAGTTTGAAGTTGTTGCACTCAACCATCTACTTAGAAATGCAACTGATTCCTAGAAGCACACTAGCATATTTCACACATTACAGTGTTCGGCAATGGAGATGTTTCTTTTCGAAACAAAGTAGTTTATAAATGAAGTGAAACTTGTAAGTTGTACATCTTGTTAGATTACACAAACAACAAAATTTGAACTTGCTGCAATCCACCTTCTTTGTAGGAAAGCAACTGATTCCTACATCGAACTAGCTTATTTCACACAGTATAGGGTTCAGCAATGAAGATGTTTGTTTTCAAAACAAAGTATTTTAAAAATGAGGCCAATCAACTAACATATACATCTTCTTACATTACACAAACTAGGAAACTTTGAACTTGCTGCACTAAACCTTCTTCACAGGAAAGCAACTGGTTCCTAGAACCAAAACGGTTTATTTCACACAGTACAATATTTGTTAATGAGGGTGTTTATTTTCTAAACAAAGTAGTTTAGAAATGAGTCGAATCTAATAAGTTTTACATCTTGTTAGATTTTGCAAGCAAGGAAAGTTTGAACTTGCTGCACTCAACATTCTTCGTAGGAAAGCAACTGATTCGTAGAAAAGAATTCTCTATTTTCCCACATGGTTCGGCAATAAAGATGTTTGTTTTCTAAACGAACTACTGTAGAAATGACTCCAATCTACTGATTTCTACATCTTTTCAGATTACACTAACAAGGAAAGTTTGAACTTGCTGCACTCAACCTTCCTCATACGAAAGCTACTGATTCCTAGAACCGAACTAGCCTATTTCACATATTACAGTGTTCGGTAATGAAGATGTTTGTTTTCTAAACAAGCTACTGTAGAAATGAGGCCAATCTACTAAGTTGTACATCTTCTTAAATTACATTAACAAGGAAATTTTGAACTTGTTGCACTCAACCTTCTTCGTAGGAAAGCAAATGAATCCTAGAATCGAACTAGCTTATTTCACACAGTATAGGGTTCGGGATTGAAGATGTTTGTTTTCTAAACAAACTACTTTAGAAATGAGGCGAATCTACTAACTTATACATCTTGTTAGATTACACATACTTGGAAAGTTTGAACTTGCTGCACTCAACCTTCTTTGTAGGAAAGCAACTGATTCCTAAAACCGAAACCGCTTATTTCACCCAGTACAATATTTCAAAATGAAGGTGTTTGTTTTCTGAACAAAGAAGTTTAGAAATGAGACAATTCTAGTAAGTTGTACATCTTGTTAGATTAAACAAACAAGGAAAGTTTGAACTTCCAGCACTCAACCTTCTTTGTATTAAAGCAACTGATTCCTATAAACGAACTAGTTATTTTCACACAGAACAGGGTTTGGCAATGAAGATGTTTGTTTTCTCAACAAACTACTGTAGAAATGACACCATTGTACTAAGTTGTACATCTTTTTAGATTACATTAAAAAGGAATGTTTGAACTTGCTGCACTCAACCTTCTTCGTAGGAAAGCTACTGATTCCTAGAACCTAAGTAGCTTATTTCACACAGTATAGGGTTCGGCAATGAAGATGTTTGTTTTCTAAACAACTAGATTAGAAATGAGGCGAATCTACTAACTTATATATCTTCTTAGATTACACAAACTAGGAAAGTTTAAACTTTCTGCACTCAACCTTCTTCGTAGGAAAGCAAATGATTCCTAGAACCAAAACAGCTTATTTCACACAGTACAATATTTAGCAATGAAGATGTTTGTTTTCTAAACAAAGTACTTTAGAAATTAGGTGAATCAAACAAGTTGTACATATTGTTAGATTACACAAACAAGGGAAGTTTGAACATGCTGCACTCAACCTTCTTCATAGGAAAGCAACTGATTCCTACAAACGAACCAGCTATTTTCACACAGTACAGGGTTGGGCAATGAAGATGTTTGTCTTCAAAACATACTACTGTAGAAATGACAGCAATCTACTAAGTTGTACATCTCTTTAGATTACATTAACAAGGAATGTTTGAACTTGCTGCACTCTACCTTCTTCGTAGGAAAGCTACTGATTCCAAGAACCGAACTTGCTTATTCCACACAGTACAGTGTTCGGCAATGAAGATGTCTGTTTTCTAAACAAACTGCTGTAGAAATGAGGCCAATATACTAAGTTGTACATCTTTTTAGATTACATTAACAAGGAAAGTTTGAACTTGTTGCACTCAACCATCTTCGTAGGAAAGCAAATGATTCCCAGAACCGAACTAGCTTATTTCACACAGTATAGGGTTCGGCAATGAAGATGTTTGTTTTCTAAACAAACTACTTTAGAAATGAGGCGAATCTACTAACTGATACATCTTTTTAGATTACACAAACTAGGAAAGGTTGAACTTGCTGCACTCAACCTTATTCGCAGGAAAGCAACTGATTCCTAGAACCGAAAGAGCTTATTTCACCCAGCACAATATGTGACAATGAAGATATTTGTTTTCTACACAAAGTAGTTTAGAAATGAGGCGAATCAAATAAGTTGTACATCTTGTTCGATTACACAAACAAGGAAAGTTTGAACTTGCTGCATTCTAACTTCTAAGTAGGAAAGCAACTGATTCCCAGAACCGAACTAGCTTATTTCACACAGTATAGTGTTCTTCAATGCAGATGTTTGTTTTCAAACAAAGTAGTTTAGAAATCAAGCCAAACTTGTAAGGCATACATCTTGTTAGATTACACAAACAAGGAAAGTTTGAACTTGCTGCACTCTACCTTCTTCGTAGAAAAACAACTGATTCCATCAACCAAAATCGCTTATTTCACACAGTGCAGTGTTCGGCAATGGAGATGTTTCTTTTCTAATCAAGTAGTTTAGGAATGAAGCGAAACTTCTAAGTTGTACATCTTGTTAGATTACACAAACAAGGAAAGTTTGAAATTGCTGCACTCCACCTTCTTCGTAGGAAAACATCTGATTCCTAGACCGAACTAGCTTATTTCACAAAGTATAGGGTTTGGTAATGAAGATGTTTGTTTTTTAAAGTAGCTACTGTTGAAATGAGGCGAATCAACTAACGTATAACTAACATTATTTGGCAATGAAGGTGTTTGTTTTCTAAACAAAGTAGTTTAGAAATGAGGCGAATCAAATAAGTTGTACATCTTGATAGATTACACAAACAAGGAAAGTTTGAACTTACTGCACTCAACCTTCTTCGTAGGAAAGCAACTGATTCCTAGAAACGACCTACCTTTTTTCACAGTACAGGGTTCGGAAATGAAGATGTTTCTTTTCTAAACAAACTACTGAAGAAATGACACCAATCAACTAAGTTCTACATCTTTTTAGATTACATTAACAAGGATTGTTTGAACTTGCTCCACTCAACCTTCTTCGTAGGACAACAACTGATTCCTCGAACTGAAATAGCTTATTTCACACAGTACAGTGTTCGGCAATGAAGATGTTTCTTTTCTAAACAAAGTAGTTTAGAAATGAAGTGAAACTTGTTAGTTGTACATCTTCTTAGATTACACAAACAAGGAAAGTTTGAACTTGCTGCACTCAACCTTCTTCGTAGGAAAGCAAGTGATTCCTTGGACTGAACCAGGTTATTTCACACAGTATAATGTTCGGCAATGAAGATGTTTGTTTTCTGAACAAAGACAGTAAAAATGAGGCCAATCTACTAAGATGCACATCTTTTTAGATTACATTAACAAGGAAAGTTTGAACTTGTTGCACTCCACCTTCTTCGTAGGAAACCCCTGATTCCTAGAACTGAACTAGCATATTTCACACAGTATAGGGTTGGGCAATGAAGATGTTTGTTTACTAAACAAACTACTTTAGAAATGAGGCGATTCTACCAACTTATAGTTCTTCATAGGTTACACAAACTAGGAAAGTTTGTTCTTGCTGCACTCAACCTTCTTTGTAGGAAAGCAACTGATTCCTAGAACCGAAACAACTTATTTCACACAGTACATTATTTGGCAATGAAGGTGTTTGTTTTATAAATAAAGTAGTTTATAAATGAGGCGAATCAAATAAGTTGTACATCTTGTTAGATTACACAAACAAGGAAAGTTTGAACATGCTGCACTCAACCTTCCTCGTAGGAAAGCAACTGATTTCTAGAAACAAACTAGCTTTTTTCACACAGTACAGGGTTCGGAAATGAAGATGTTTGTTTTGTAAACAAACTACTGTAGAAATGACTCCAATCTACTATGTTGTACATCTTTTTAGATTACATTAACAAAGAAAGTTTGAACTTTTTGCACTCAACCTTCTCCGTAGAAAAGCAACTGATACCTAAAACCGAACTACCTTATTTCACACACTACATACAGTGTTCGGCAATGAAGATGTTTGTTTTCTAAACAAACTACTGTAGATATTAGGCCAATCTACTTAGTTGTACCTCTTTTTAGATTACATTAAGAAGGAAAGTTTGAACTTGCTGTACTCAACCTTCTTTGTCGGAAAGCAACTGATTCCTAGAAACGAACTAGCTTATTTCAAACATTACAGTGTTCGGCCATGAAGATGTTTGTTTTCTCAACAAAGTACTTTAGAAATGAAGTAAATCTATTAAGTTGTACATCTTCTTAGATTACATTAACAAGGAAAGTTTGAACTTGTTACACTCAACCATCTCCGTAGAAAAGCCACTGATTCCTAGAACCGAGATAGCTTATTTCACATATTACAGTGTTCGGCAATGAAGATGTTTCTCTTCTAAACAAAGTAGTTTAAAAATGAACCGACATTTGTAAGTTGTACATCTTGTTCCATTAGACAAACAAGGAAAATTTGAACTTGCTGCCCTTAACCTTTTCGTAGGAAAGCAACTGATTCCTAGAACCGAACTAGCTTATTTCACACAGTACAGTGTTCGGCAATGAAGATGTTTGTTTTCTAAACAAACTTCTGTAGAAATGAGACCCATCTACTAAGTTGTACATCTTGTTAGATTACATTAACAAGGAAAGATTGAACTTGTTGCAATCAATCTTCTTTGTAGGAAAGCAACTGATTCATAGACCGAACTAGCGTATTTCACACAGTATAGGGTTTGGCAATGAAGATGTTTGTTTTCTAAACAAACTACTGTAGAAATGAGGTGAATCAACTAATTTATACATCTTGTTAGATTACACAACCTAGGAAACTTTGAACTTGCTGCACTCAACCTTCTTCATAGGAACGCAACTGATTTCTAGATTCGGAATAGCATATTTCACACAGTACAATATTTGGCAATGAAGGTGTTTGTTTTCTCCCCAAAGCAGTTTAGAAATGAAGCGAAACTTTTAAGTTGTTCATCTTGTTAGATTACACAAACAAGGAAAGTTTGAACTTGCTGGACTCTACCTTCTTCGTAGGAAAGCAACTGATTCCTAGAAACGAACTAGCTTATTTCACACAGTATAGTGTTCGGCCTTGAACATGTTTGTTTTCTCAACAAACTACTTTAGAAATGAGGTGAATCTATTAAGTTTTACATCTTTTTTATTACATTAACAAGGAAATTTTTACCTTGTTTTACTCAACAATCTCCATAGAAAAGCAACTGATTCCTAGAACGGAATTAGATTATTTCACACACTACAGTTTTTGGCAATGAAGATGTTTGTTTTCTAAACAAAGTAGTTTCAAAATGAGGCGAATCTAATAAGTAGTACATCTTGTTAGATTACCGAAACAAAGAAAGTTTGAACTTGCTGCACTCAACCTTCCTCTGAGGATAGCTACTGATTCCTAGAACCGGACTAGCTTATTTCACAGGGTACAATGTTCGGCCATGAAGGTGTTTGTTTTTTAAACAGACTGCTGTAGAAATGAGGCCAATCTACAAAGTTGTACTTCTTTTTAGATAACATTAACAAGGAAAGTTTGACTTGTGGCAGTCCACCTTCTTCGTAGGAAAGCAACTGATTCCTCGACCGAACTAGCTTATTTCACACAGTATAGGGTTCAGCAATGAAGATGTTTGTTTTCTAAACAAGCTACTGTAGAAATGAGGCGAATCAACTAACTTATACATCTTGTTAAATTACACAAACTAGGAAAGTTTGAACTTGCTGCGCTCAACTTTGTTCGTAGGAAAGCAACTGAATCCTAGATCCGAACTAGCTTATTTCACACAGTACAGCATTTGGCAATGAATATCTTTGTTTTCAAAACAACGTAGTTAAGAAATGAAGCAAAACTTGTAAGTTGTACATCTTGTTACAATACACAAACACAGAAAGTTTGAACTTGCTGCACTCAACCTTCTTCGTAGCAAAGCAAATGATTCCTAGAACTGAAACAGCTTATTTCACACAGTACAATATTTCGCAATGAAGGTGTTTGTTTTCTAAACAAAGTAGTTTAGAAATGAAGCGAAATGCGTAAGTTGTACATCTTGTTAGATTACACAAACACGTAAAGTTTGAACTTGCTGCACTCAATCTTCTTCGTAGGGAACCAACTGATGACTAGAACCGAACTAGCTTATTTCACACAGTACAGTGTTTCGCAATGAAGATGTTTGTTTTCTCAAGAAACTACTTTAGAAATGAGGTGAATCTACGAAGTTGAACATCTTTTTAGGTTACATTAACAAGGAAAGTTTGAACTTTTGCCCTCAACCATCTCCGTAGAAAAGCAACTGATTCCTGGAAACGAACTAGCTTATTTCACACAATACAGTGTTTTGCAATGAATATGTTTGTTTTTTGAACTTGCTGAACTCAACCTTCTTCGTAGGAAATCAACTGATTTCTAGAACCGAACCAGCTTATTTCACACAGTACAATTTTTGGCAATGAAGGTGTTTGTTTTTTAAACAAAGTAGTTTAGAAATGAGGCGAATCTAATAAGGTGTACATCTTGTTAGATTACACAAACAAGGCAAGTTTGAACTTGCTGCACTCAACCTTCTTCGTAGAAAACCTACTGATTCCTAGAACCAAACTAGCTTATTTCACACAGTACAGTGTTCCTTCATGAAGATGTTTGTTTTCTAAGCAAACTACTGTAGAAATGAGGCCAATCTACAAAGTTTTACAACTTTTTAGATTACATTAACAAGGAAAGTTTGAACTTGTTGCACTCAACCTTCTTCATAGGAAAGCAACTGATTCCTAGAACTGAACTACCTTATTTCACACAGTATACGATTAGGCAATGAAGATGTTTGTTTTCTATACAAACTATTTTAGAAATCAGGCGAATCTACTAACTTATACATATTGTTAGATTACACAAATTAGGAAAGTTTGAACTTGTTGCACTCAACCTTCTTCGTAGGAAAGCAACTGATTCCTAGAACCGAAAAAGCTTATTTCACACAGTACAATATTTGACAATGAAGGTGTTTGTTTTCTAAACAAAGTAGTTTAGAAATGAGGCAAATCTAATAAGTTGTACATCCAGTTAGATTACACAAACAAGGAATGTTTGAACTTGCTGCACTCAACCTTCTTCTTTGGAAAGCAACTGATTTTTAGAAACGAACTACCTATTTTCAAACAGTACTGGGTTCGGCAATGAAGATGTTTGATTTCTAAACAAACTACTGAAGAAATGACGCCGATCTAGTAAGTTGTACATCTTTTTAGATTACAATAACAAGGAAAGTTTGAACATGCTGCACTCCACCTTCTTCCTAGGAAAACAACTGATTCCTCTAACCGAACTAGCTTATTTCACACAGTACAGTGTTCGGCGATGAAGATGTTTCTTTTCTAAACAAATTAGTGTAGAAATGAAGTGAAACTTGTAAGTTGTACATCTTGTTAGATTACACCAACAAGTAAAGTTTGAACTTGCTGCACTCAACATTCTTCATAGGAAAGCAACTGATTCCTCCAACCGAACTAGCTTATTTCACACAGTATAGTGTTCGGCAATGAAGATGTTTGTTTTTTAAACAAAGTACTGTAGAAATGAGGCCAATCTACTAACTTGTACATCTTTTTAGATTACATTAACAAGGAAAGTTTGAACTTGTTGTGTAAGACCCTGGAAGTGAGGACTCCCCGGGCTCTTTCTCAGGAAAGGCGACACCCAAAACACTCACGGCAAACAGTCTTGATGCAAACAGCAAGAGTTTTATTCCAAGCGCGCGCTGGGGCCCACAATCTTATGCCAGGCAGGGGTGGAGGACTGAAGGCCCTGAGGGTAGATTCAGGGCAGCTTTTATTGGATTCAAACAAAGGAGAGGAGAATTTATAACATGATTTGTTAACAATTAAAAATAATGTACATGTAGTATGCTCATTGGTTATGTGGTTACTAAGGCATTTTGAGCCAACTTATCTATAACTTGAAGATCACAAGTATGTATAACATTTGCTTATTTTCTTCTGACTGGCTCATTTCAAGGATTATTTTGGGTACTGGGCAGTTTGGGGTTTTTCCAGTAATTGCAAAAATGCTGTGTCAGCTCAGCCCAGAAATAGA
The DNA here is from genome assembly GCA_004027895.1 of Orientallactaga bullata. Lineage (NCBI taxonomy): Eukaryota > Metazoa > Chordata > Mammalia > Rodentia > Dipodidae > Orientallactaga > Orientallactaga bullata. Next base: position 1,448 of record PVKW010006802.1, on the reverse strand, counting down.
AACTCAGGCCTGTGAATATTCTTAGAGCCTGTCATGGCGTTACTTTAGTTTGGGCATTTCTTGCTTACATCCTTTACATTTCTATCTATATACTTTTACTTTGTAACTATTCTGTTTATCCTTTCATTCCCCACTTCTGCTCTTGTTAATAGTTCTAATCCTAGAACTGGGAGGACTCGAAGTTAGTTCCCTCCCTGTCCGCAAGACCCCTATACTGTTGTCTGAGCACCATAAGGTGGACCGTACTCACCTGTCTTCTAACAAAAGCAACAAATCTGTTGATTATGCAGGGCCCAACTGTAAGCAACAGGAGTAAAATCACTAAGGGTCCCATCAGAGCAGAAAGTAGGGTGGTCATCCAAGGGGACCTGCTGAACCACCCTTCAAACCATCCCTGGTTAGCCTCCCTTTCCCTTCGACGTTTCTCCAGCCTTTCTCTGACCTTGCTCATGGAGTCTCTAATAGCTCCCGAGTGATCTACATAGAAACAACATTCTTCTCTTAAGGCTGCACATAACCCTCCTTCCTTTAGAAACAGTAGATCCAATCCCCTCCGGTTCTGTCGGACCACTTCAGAAAAGGAAGTCAGAGATTCCTCTAGGTTGCTAATAGATTTTTCTAAAGCTTGGAGATCTTCAGTCATGGCAGCATTTAGTTCACCAAGTCCTTTTTCTAACTGTCGTGGTCCCATGATCAGGGCTGTAGTTCCTGTCCCTACTCCTGCAGTCATCCCCAACCCGAGCATAACTGCCAAGGTAAGGGTTATGGGCTCTCTTTTAGAGCGGGTGGGTCGATAATCATACTCATTAATGACCTCCTCCTCAGGGTGGTAGTAAACCTGGGGGACTAGCTGGACCATGACACAGAAATGTTTAGACTAGTTAAAAGCTGTAGTAGAGACACAAGGGGTTAATCCGGTATTGCATGCCCACCATCGATTATCCCCTGGTAACAAGTACTTGTTTGACTCTGTTTGGTTAAGAATTATGGAAAAGTTTGCAGAGATGTTGATGGGTCAGGGGTACCTTACCTGTACAGAGCCCTCTTCCGGACACCTCAGTCAGTGTTAGCTTATTTTGAGGGCCCCAGGAGCATTGTCCTTTAGATTGGTCAGAGACTGTGAAAGTTCCTGTCAAGGCCAGGCCCTCATAATAAGGGGGGCCTGATGACAAGCAAAGCCAGCAGGAGGTGGTGGCTTCCGGGTTAGTGGCATTGAGGGCCAGGAAAGCTCCCTGCACCAGGTTAAATAACCTTTTCGTTGTCTGCACAGGGGGTTGTTGGTTCATCCCGCATGCCCCATTAGAGATGGTTGAGGGCCCTGGAACTGAGCTGGCACGGGGGGGGCCCGGCACAGATTTTTAGGGAAACGGGGGCAGTGGGGCTGAAGGGCCTTGTTCAGCCAGCTCTGGATTGGGCCCCACCGACAATGATGAAGGACTTTCTATTTT